>NIPQ01113150.1:0-14546 GCA_002806875.1 Lepidotrigona ventralis hoosana
TGCAATTATGGAAAAATTCTCATCGATTTTTCGATCGATCAGACCGTAGACAATGCTCGCGCTATTACCGATCTCTCGCAACCGTAGTTAGAAACACCTGACGCGAGAATATTGAAACGTGGTCAAGAGGAACGAGGAATTTCTATCTAATCGCTCTTTCCCGAAGAATCGGTGTGTATCACGAACGATAATTATTCACGCGACCGATGCAGAAGTCTCTCGCAAGCTGAACTGATCGATTTTGCTTTTTATTTAGAGTTATTTTGCAATACATAGCAGAGAAGCTAAACGTGTTAAAATATTAATACCGTAGAATACTAATGATAATGATACTTCTCGCATCCAGCAGTACAATTTACACAGCTGACAATCTGCTCAGTCTAACAGAGGATTTCCATTATCCGTGAATGATAATAAAATGAAATAAATTAAAAAAAAAAAAAAAAAAAAAACGTCAAGAGATGTCAACGCGACATCGATCGCCAACCACTAACGGCAATCGAATCGATCGACCACCTGTGGAATTAAACCGTCATCGATTACATCATAATTACTTCTCGCGGGTTAACGAACGACTAGAGTGGTCGTTTAACCTAGTGCGCGACGATCGGCTGGCAGTTTTCCCATCGTCTGACAACGCGTACACCTCCATCGATTTCGCGAATCGATGCCACCTGCAATGGACACGCCATTTTAAAAGCTGGCGCTTTTTAAACCTACGTAACGTGTCGAAAATAGACAGGCCAGTGGTGTCGGTGGTTACCGCGAAACCGCAAGAGAACTCGCCAACTTCCCAACACTTCTCGTGGTCCGAATAGAACACGCTCGCGGTTAGGATCCGCCTTTGAACCGTATTCAATCGGTCTTCCAGTTGCCCCGATACTGGTATTCGCTCCACTATACCAACCGGCGACGGCCTTGACGTGTTTCTTGCCTTTGACGCGCTCGCGTCTCTCAACATGGAGAGAGATTGACAACTGCGACGACAAATCGGTGCCGACCGCGTTCCTAACTACCTCTTGTGTGTTCTTCGATCGAGCCACCGGTCGATCGATCGGCGCACCATTCATAGGCCACACGATCCACCGCAGAATGACAACATTACACTGCAACATGGTGTGTACTGTTTTCCCTTGGATCGTTTCTCCGTGTAGATATTCGCCTCAACGCAGGTGACAATTATATCGAGAAATTTAATTAACGATCGTAGGAAATAATATCACTAAGTAAATGTACTGTCAGTACAGAAAGAAAGAAATGTCAGAGTAAATTGTCTAGCTCACATAAAATAAAACCGGAATAAATTCGAATAAATGCGAACCAAAAAACGCTCAAAATGATGTGACCAACACAGACTAGCTAAAGTATATATCATCGATTGGGTAAATTGATACCACATAAATTGACGAACGAAATAAGCAAATGATATTACGATATCCTCCCTCTTTTTTTCCTTTTTCTTTTGTTCCTCTATATGCATTAAGTGATAAGCATGCAACACGATCTACGATCAGCGTCACGTTACGATAAATGCATATGTCCACCGGGAAGTAAATTATTAAATGTTCGCCACGCCTCGAGTTCCGCGTGAAGCGCATACGAATCACGTACCGTGGAATTTACATATTAGGTCGTTTCGCGTGGTCATTACCTGAAAGTCAGACAGTGGGATATATCGTCGTTCTTTCTAGTCTCTCTCGGGCCGCGGTGGAATTATTTTTAATTGAACCGAGACACGGGAAAAAAAGGTAAACAAAATACGACGGCGATATTTCATTGTCGGTAGCACCAGGAAGAAGTTGCATATATTATACGTAAATGACAACCGTAATGCGTATCCATTGGAATTCCACGCAAAATAATACGCCGGTGATAATAAATCGTTGAATCAAGCAGGTTGAAGAAGTAAACGACGCGATACTCGAGGATCTTTTATAAATGGATTAATGGATTAATTCAAGCCAGATTGGTTCTGTTGCAATTCATCCTATTGCATCCTATATAATTTATTTATCACTTGGGATCCGCTTGATACTTTGTATAGATATTAACTGTTAATTCTGTTAAGATTATAGGGAGAAAACACTACATGTTTCGTCCCTTGCGTCAATTTGACACGTTTTTGTTATAAAATTATGCTATGAGAACTAATATCTGACACCTGAGAGTAGATTATATATTGAAAAATTTAGCCTACTTAGTCTATTAATAAAAGAATTTAACTATTTTACCTTATTTATCTTATTATAATAATTATAATTATTATATTATAATAATTAAAATCTTATTATAATAATTATTTTAATATCTTCAATATTTCGATTTATATAAATCTATTGTTACAATTATTCTAAAATAATATTATTAATAGTAATGCTTTAATAATTACACGTTTGACTATGAAATGTCTTGCAGACATTTTTACACCTGACAGGACTGTTTTCATTCTCATTGCCATATTAAAATGTATAAACATGTGGCTACTTAATTATGCATACAATGATTTTTAAATCAGGATTAGGAAATTATAATTTTTTTTTTTAATTAAAATCAAAAAATGATAAAAAATCTTTCTCTTATAATCTACATCTTGCTATTAATACAGACACAACTATTTAAACTCGCTAACGACAAACAATTGATACAACTAACATCTATCAATCTTACCAATTATTTCTCTTTCGCATGACAAACGTTTGGACAAATAGATTCAACCGACAGGAGTTCAGCCAATAAGATATCTTAATAAAAATCATCAATTAAATGTTAAATCAACGTTAACTAAAATTTCATCCCAATTAATGTTACTATTTCCATTTCTTTTTACTTTCAAGCGATAAAAATTACACCTCGTATTTTTCAGCCGGGTTTCGTAAGAAATCAGTGTCGAAGTAATTTTATTAATAAGAGCCGTTTTATTAAAAATTTTATTAAAATCGCCGTTCAACGATCACGATACAGCGCTAGCTCGATCGTAAAACGTATACGAATGTTAAATAAACAGTCGAGGAGGAGGACAACGTTCCATGGTTCTCTCCTCATTAAATGCATTAACAAATAATCGCCTACGATTCCTCGGTGCATATCTACAAGCTTTCAGCCCCGACTAAATAAATCCGCGACGGCTCGTTTGTCTTTGCTAAACAATTCTAACGATGCAGAAGTCCAACGCTGAAACGAGGTCAACCGAATAGCCAGTTCCGATCGCCGCAGCGTATTGGAAATTACGCTCTCGCCTGGCCGGAGGCGGTTATCGAAACACGGCGTTGATCATAAATCGATCGCATCTCGACGTCTCGATGATAATAATTCGCGCGATCGGTAATTTTCTTCTTCGTTAAACTTGGCGACCAATGGGAGAATTGAACCGCCGTCTCGAATATACGCATTTTCTCGATATCAAAGTTACGTCAGTAGAGAGAGGAAGAGAGAGAAAGACTACGAAGAATTGATATACTTTTCTCGTGGCAGACATTTTGAGAAGGAATCATAAAAATTTCTTGGTACAGTGTTTGAAAACACATGGCCTTTGAAAATTTCCTATCTATAATATTACAAATTATTGTGTTAAATGCTTGATTTTACATTACGTTTCAATCCTCTGGTCGATTAAATTCAATTAACCCTTTTTATTGCAAAAAAAAGATCACGTTAACGCTGTCATGGATTTACATTGTAACTACATTCACAAGAATATAAATTTCCTGACTTCTGACTTCTAATTATGAGTTTTCTGTGTACCCTCTAAAAAGGACCTACGCAACTCCACCATTGATTAATGATATTTCTCGCGAGTGTAAACGAGGCTAAACGCAAGAATCATCACGAGTGAATGACCATCGTGATCAAACACATGGGCACCCAATATCGCATGGTGGTTACACGATTACGCTTTCTTCTCTCTCTCTCTAAACTCGTGACTGATTTTCGAAGGATTATCTTCTTCCGAGGCGTGGGAGAGGCTCTGGTCGAGTTGGTGGTTCGCGATCGCTTTTGTGCCAGCGCGGATCGGCCGTTCGCAGCACGTGCGTGCGTGTATGCAGGCGAGTTGCAAAATCACGAATGCACCAGGAGTGCAGAACGCGGTACAGTGAATAGTTTTCAGCAAAGATAAAGAACTCGGAGCGTATAATAAAGCGCGGTGGGGTGGAGCCTTCTTCCTCGAAAAAAGAAGTAGAACCTGTGGCTGTGCGAGAGCAGCCTGTGGTCGTCGGCCTCCCCGACGCGCGTTCTCCAAGATTTAAACTTTCGGCCAGAGAGAGCCCCCGCACTGTCGTGTACGTATAAGTATATATATATATATATATATATATATATATATATATATATATATATATATATATATATATATATATAAAAACGNTACGTCGGCATTGCGACATCGCTAATGCATCGCGAGTACAGAGTGCAGCCGTGGATGCACTGTAAAATTACGGAGAATAGCGAAACAACGACTGGAATCCCCTTCTGCTTATGGAAGTGTTCGAAACGGAGCAGCGTAAATCTCCCGCGGGGCAGAAGGGGTAGAGGAGAGGAGAAATATGTATGTGCATAGATCCAAGGCGATTCATGCGGTACGTTGAACCGAATCGAACGTGAGAGACAAATGAATCAATGGAGACAGTGCGGTCGACCGTCTAATTGCCGTAGACAACAATCACGCTGTCTTAATGAACGCAGCCTTCCGAGAAATGGAGAGAATAATAAACTGCCACTTTCTAACACTATGGCGTTTTCCTCCTTCGTGTCGGATCGTTCGGAAAGTTTGCTGGAAAGTGCTTAACAAGCCGATAGTTAATCGCTTGCGTTCGACGATGACAAACTCGCGAGAGATTCAATGAAGTACTGGATAGAAATATTTGAAATCGATCAATTGCGAAGAATCTATGTTTTAATTGGATGATGAATTTTAATAAAAAATATTGATTTAACAAAAGTAATGAATAAGACTCGCGTCTTTAACAATATGAATTTGTGCGTGAATGAAGAGTAGATAAAAGATACTAAATCTAGTAGGACTATACTTATGTTATCGTTTAACCTGATTTTTGTAAAACTCTTTTAATTATGAGAGATTGGATTAAGAACAAATGATGTTGAATCTTAACATAGTCGTACTATTCTGATATAAAATTTTTCGTAAAAAGATTTATAATCCTAAAATAGTGAAATTTTATTTACCATTTAACCTAATCTAGTAAGATTTATAATAACCTAATATTTATACAAAATGTTCCATTCTAATAAAAACTTATAGTTATTTCAAAAACGTTCGTTATTAGGGAAAAATGTTTCAAACGAAACTTGTTCGCTTTCGAGGGAAAGGTAATTTACTAAATTTATAAACAAATATAACAACAAAACAATATAAATAAATTTAATACAATTTGTTTGTAGACGAACGTTTGTGTAAAAAAAAAAGATAAGGTTTTTTTCTTAATGGAATCATACAATTTTTGATGCATTAGTCGATCAATTCAACATCATTCCAAAATTCTTGTCTAAAATATTTTTCGATATAATTATCTAATGATTTCGATCATATTTTAACTTCTTACCAGTCTTAGATAACACACTGCACGTATTATGTGCATGTTAGATGTCTCTCTATGAAAAAAATCATATGGTAATTATACAAAAAAATCAATGCTACATGAATTACACTTCAGCCTTGATTTGTTATTAGTCACTTAGAATGCTGCTTGATTTTGAATGTAGAATGACTTTGAATATCACGATATCAGCTGCTGCATCAGAAATAATGTTATATTCCATTAAAAAGAATCGAGTTGATGTTCGTATTCTCCTCTGATTATAAGCAAACTAATTAATTTGTTCCACTAGCAGACTATTCTCGACGTAATTGCATTTATACATAAACATTTACTATTTTATATTATATTTTATTAGTTTGTATTATGAGTATATATTATAATATTTACTATGATCATTTTTATTATTTTTATCTATATATATATATATATATATATATATATATATATATATATATATATATATATATATATATATATATATATATATATAAAAATAANATAATATATACCATATATTATATATATATAATATATACCATATATTATATATATATATAATATATGGTATATATTCTGATTGTATGTATTGAAATTCAGCAAACGATTTCCAGTGAATATCACTTTTTAATTCATATATGATCATATAGAATCATTTATTTTAGAACTCAAAAATAATGGATCTTTCATATTTCAATCTTCTATCGATTAGAAAGTGTTACAATGAAGCAATCTGTACATGGATAATCTAGTGTTCTTGAAATAGTCAATCTGCAATCTGAGATTCTGTTCGACTCGCCCGCAAGCCCGCTCGCTTTTTAATTATGAATTGAATTAATGAGATTAAATCTTTGCGCACGAAGATCCAACTGAAGGATGGAATCACGATTATTCGCGAGAGGACCGTGGCCTGACAGGAAAGCACGCACGTATGCAGATCGTCGGCTGGTTGCGAAATCTCTAATGCACCGACCAGCGTAGTTGCACGCGCGGCGAGTAATACGCGGACGGAATCCTCCCGTGCGGACTCGCGGACCGAAGGACGTTTCTCCGTCATCCGAAGACAATGCAACGAGAGATATATCAGGGAAACGGACGTCTCGGATTGCCGCGTTTTCCTGCACTCCCGAAGCTCGTCAAATGGCGTCGTGCAAACGATTTCAACCAAGGCTTCTCGCATCTTTCGCGCTTTTTTTCATTCTTATCTTCATGCTTGCCTTTTCCTTTTGCCCCCATCTTCCGCGTGTACTCGAGCTTCTTCATTAACGAACGCTTTGAACGCCCTTAAAAATCGCGGCCTTTAAAGGCACACTTATATGTCCTTCGCAATGGTTTCGTCGTATTTCGATAACCGTAGAAAATTCGCAAGGAACATAAAACCGTGATTACCATTTTCTGCAAATTCATATGTTCGAGAATGTAAAATGATGGGAAACCTCGGTGAAACATTTGTTTACGTACCACAAATAGAAAACACTACACTTTGGATACTTTATATATTCTTTATATATTGGATCTTTATATATTATATGAATGCAGAAAAATCCGCAGTCTGCTAATAATTAACAAATTTCGTTTAAAACCTTTCGATTTTACTAGAATTTCAAATTTGAATTGAACCGATGACTTCGAACGATTCCTCGATTTTCTCGAGATTTCGAATTCAATGGCCAGAGACTGCGACGGGCGGACCGTTTATTTTGAAAGTGGTGCAAGTCTATCTTTTTGTTGTTTCGAGAAAATCAAAAGTTAGCATATTAGTCAATTCAAAAATATTATATATAATTTGATTATATAAATTTCTTTTAGGCGAATTTAACCAAAATAATATATATTTACGGGCTGTAAATGGACTTGCACCATTTCCATGTAATTTATTAATTAATTATACGTGTAATTTATCTGCGAAAAATTCCTCGCATTTGCACGCAATGCAGGATAAGCCTACGATAAGACTACGATCGAGTATCACCGTGTATAAAAATCACGACGTATTATATTTGTCATGTGGACTGCGAGAGTACGAGGCGGCGTGCACACCAGCGTGTGATATTTCATTTTATCAACGTGGGGCGTAAAGCTGCCAGAATCAATGCGTATCGTAATTCACTGATGGGACGGAACCAGAAGAAGAAGACGGGACAAAAAAAAAGTGCCGAGAAGAACAATGAGACACCTCGTGTACCGTTCCCGAATTCAACTCGAATGATGAAAAAAAAAAAAAAAAAAAAAAAAAAAAAANGCCGCTCGTGATTTACGGTGGACCTGGGTTGGCTGCTAACGGTACGAGTCTCCTGAATCGTTTCGAAAGGAAACAAACGCTGGCAGGTCGTTTTATCTCGGCACCAAGCTAAAAGTACAGTACCATGCCGTACACTATCCTCTATGAGTATTTGAACACATGTCTTTTGATCCTAGCAGGTTTCTATTTCTAGTCTCTGATCTTATTTTAGGCAACCACGTACAGTGTGTATCGAGTACGCGCGCTCTCGCTCGAAAAATATTCGAAAACACTTTTCATTTTTATGAATAATCAATGGATATTTCTAGTAAAATTTGAAATAAAATTGTTCGTATGTTTTATATATTACAATGGAATGTTAAATGGATAATTCTTTTCGTTTAATCGAAATATTTACAACGAACGAGCATGTTACTTTTTCAATAATTTCTTTGTAAATGCAAAAGCAAATATTCTTCCACTATATAAAAGTTGAAAATGCAACAGAAATATGACAACTACATATATATCTCACTTTTTTAAATTCACAAATTCCTATATCTATCACAATAATAATTTACTATTGATTTCCACTATCTGTCATCTAATAGACGAGTATGATACAATTATTATCTGCGATGTAATTGTAATCAGATCAAAATAAGCAACACGAGTTATAAAGTTTATTAGAATAACGATAGAGTTTTTGCAACAACATTATTTTTCAATACATAGCTCACTTCGCTCGTCAACAATCTTGCCAACCATCTTTGAATCAAAACCTGTACAAACGATATGTATAAGCGATAAATACTAATATACAAGCATACAGAAAATATCAGTACACTGCGGATAATTATTGAACTCACGAATATACAATGTCAAAAATATTCTCCAAATATACTACCGTGAAACAAGCCGGAAAGAATGCCGGAAGATGCTTTATTCTTCGTAAACCTAACATCTAACATCGTAGCCTGCAAGATCCTAGCGCTACCTACAAGTTGAATTACAGACCTTAGATCTCCTTAAATCAAACGTTTTCGGATATCTCTGTTCGCAGAGGTGGAACGGTCGAGAACCGGGAAGCCGAATGCGCGTCGAGTCTCGAGGAAAGTGAGCCAGTTCTCGGTGCCGGAAGATCAAGACGAACCGAGCTGTTTTCTCGATGGTGGATCGCGCGCAACGATCGCGAGTATGTATGTAAATGCGCGTTATATCTGGCATCGCGCGAGTATTACACTCTGTAAATAGCTGTGGAGCAGTGGTGTTTCGCCAGTGTGGTGGACGTTTGTCCAGTCCGTGGACGTATTGTGAACGAGCAGATCAGAGACACAGAGGAGACGAGGGACTCGTAGTTGCATTCCTAGCTGCGAGAAGGAAGCCAACCACGCATCGCAACCGCGGACAATTAATCGTGCAAGATGGAAAACGCAACTAGCGCGCACGCAGGAATGCGCGTGATGCGCGTAACATCGACAATCAGGCCCGTGATTGCGCTACACGGGAATCAAATTAGCATCGGGCAGCATCGCCATTAGAGTCCAGACGGCAGATCTATGGAGAACGATAGGCACATTTGCTCGTGAATCTATCGGGGATCCGCCCTGGCTAACCAATCTTTTCCCTCCTTCTCTTACTTCGCGGGATTAAACCTTATCCGCGGATAGTTTTCGAGGGATTGGCTAGTTGGAGTAAACGTATGCCTTTCTCGAGACAAATACTTGAACTGCAGAAGATTTATTTATAAGTGTTGAAAGATTGGAATATATTATAGATTACAGACTATACGTATGTTGTATAATATCACGAAGAGATTTATACTAAGAAAAGATTGCTAGAATATATCAAAGTATATTACATGTTATAAACTGTACTGTATTGTACAATATGTGTACTATGTTGGAATATAATATTATGTTGGAGTAACTAGATTAGATTTTTACGCAAAGTAGTTGTTAACAGACGAAGAAATTTTCTATATAAAAGTCATTTAAATTGATTAAATCAAATAATTGAATTATTGTGAAAGATTTATCTTGTAGAATTACGAATTTTTATTATACGAGAAATTCGAAGATATACAAAAATCATAGTATTCTCTCCGGCATTAAAGTAGATAAATGTTCAATTTAAACTTCACTTCGTCTATTTCATATATTATTCATTCATATAGTGGAAATATTACTACACAGGATAATTAAAAATTGTCCGTACAATTTCCAAAGTTCCAAAATTCGAACGAAAAGAGAGGGAAGAGAATAGAATACGATTTCGTATTCCAGAAGTCATCCCGCGCGTGAATGTGCATTCAAAGAGAACCACGTGCATTTTCAGTGCATGTAGCGCGTGTTACGCGCATAAACCAACCCCTGCATGTCTGGCCGCGTGTTTACCGCGCGTTCGAGCGCTCTTCCGAGTAAGATAAACGCACGGCAAGCACGCAAACGCGGAAAGCCGTCGAATCAATCGCGGCATTGTTCACGGTTGTCCGGTGATAGGAACTGGGTGAACAGAAACTGATTTAATGGACGACGCCCCTTGCTCCGCGGATCTAATCGCTGGAAGAAGCAAGAGTGGAGATCGTGGTTCTTCCAGATGCGTCTCCGAGAGGCATTACACGCTCCTCGAATGGATCGAATTTTTCGGCGATGCTTCACGCTCCGACGGTTTTACCAGCAAGGTGGTCGGAGTGTCTCATAAAGTTCATCGAGTATCGAGCCAAGACCGAGTATCATCGCGTGCAACTTCAACCCATACCTAGAGGCCAAACGAACGTTTCATCATGGAGTTTTGTTAAAATTCCCAGTGCAGCCTGCGACACTCACACGATAATGAAGGGAAAATTTACGAGTGTACTGGTGTCGCGATGCAGGAGGCTGACCTCGGCCACCCTAATCCACGGAGATTCAAAGACGCGTCAAATCGATGCGCCAGCACCAGCACTTCCAACGGCGTGATTAACCTCAACGCAGACTCCGACGGGGAATGGCTGACGTACGAAAAGCTCACGGAAATAGCTTTCTTTCGTTCGAGGACGAAATCACCTGCGAACGTTGCGTTGCGTAACAACCAATCTAAATCCGCGGACATTGTACGACGTCAGTCGGTGAAATTAACGAAGAGCATTGTATCGAAGGGCGAGGCACAGCCTATTATCTTCGACGAACAAGCCGACGGAGACAAGGCTACTAGAGATGTTTCGCCGTTATCGATCAGAGAAAGTCTTTTCCCTTACGTCCCGCCGTACGTTCTCTTCCAAAGTCACGATCACACACCCAAGACACCGTCCGAAGATTTCGCTCAACTTCTGAAATGGAGATTCACCACGTCCATGCCACGGATTTTGATGAAGATCTTGATCAATTCTGGATATCAGATCGTGAATAAAGGAAACGACTGGTCTGGCGTTTGGAATTTGTCGTGCAAAGACACGGCGAAATATCGAAGTATGAAAAACTTTCAAAAGGTAAAGATAAGAAACTTTCTTGAAAGAAAAGATCCAGAACGGTAAATTTATTACCGTTAATTATATCGGGAACTATTTCAAAGAGAACTTGCTCTATTTTGAGGAGAAAGTAATTTATTGCAGTTGAACGTGTAGAGGATATGAAGACCAATTATTTTCTTTTTTAATAAAATCATATATTTGAAGGTACTTTCTCTCATTTTGCAAATTGAAACATCTTTACGAACGCTAAAAAACTTTCTCTAGTAACTCTTGAAAATTGAATTTCACAACATCCCTTGAAATTATGAGGAAGTTGTAAATGTTTAAAATATCATCGAGGGGCGCAATACTTTCTAATTCTCCTCTGTAATTAATAATTATAATACTTCAGCTTCTAGACTCACTGTTTAATGAGATAGTTGAATCGTTCTTAGAAACCATTATAATAAACGTAGCTAATATTTAAAAAAAAAAAACCGGAACCAATAAGATCTACTCGAATCATCGTTTTATTCCATTAGCTTCTTTCAGGAAGCTTCCCAAATTACGCTTATAGAGTTCCCATAAACGTAATTTCCAACTTCGATGAGCCAGATTTCTCAGCGAGATTTATGTTGAAATCAGATGAACAACATGCCAGGATCTCAAAATATCGGCAACAAAGACTTGCTGTGGACGCATCTGAGTGGAATGTCGCGAAAATTCGTTCAGCAGTACAACTTCATGCCGAGAACGTACGTGTTGCCGAAGGAGATGCAGAAATTCGAAGGCATGTGGAACAGGCACGGTATGGGCATCACGTGGATAATTAAACCGCCGTCAGCGGGTCGTGGCCAGGGTATCAAGATTGTTAATCAATGGTGGGAGATACCAAAATGGCACTCGGTAATCATTCAACGATATATCAGCAGGCCGAAACTCATTAACGGCTTGAAATTCGATCTGCGAATTTATGTTCTCCTAACAAGCATTAACCCGATGAGAATTTATGTCTACAAAGAGGGCTTGGTTCGTTTCGCTTCGGTCAGGTAATTCGACGACCCCCAACCATACCACGATATATTTCATTGATTTTCACTGATAATCATCAGAATCTGACACCGTTTCCCGATTTACACGAGCATAAGGTTATTTGGGTCAGCCGTACTTCAATATCTGAATCTTTGATTTTGCATAGGATAAATGAAACTTGTACACTGTCGCTCAAAAAATTGAAAAAAACAGATATGATACTGTTGGGTAAATAAGTCTGCACCTTATTAAAGATACATCTTATTGGCTCAAATAATTTTGTACTCTGTTAAAACATCATACTAATTCAAATAACTCTAATATCCTATATCATATTCGAATAGACTCGAATTCACTGACTCGAAAATAATTCTCCGCCCTCTTAAAATGATGCTGAATATCTAGATACGTTCGCGGAGCAAACTTGGGCGATAAATACATGCACTTAACGAACAGCAGCGTGAACAGGCAGAATCCGGCTTACATAATGAACGACGGAGTGAACTCGTTCAAAGGACATAAATGGTCCTTCGCGAGTTTGTGGTCGTACCTGAGGCAGGAAAATGTGGATGTCACCGACCTATGGTGCCAGATCAAAGATATCATCGTTAAGACTTTCATATCCGTGGAATCGAGCATGAACGCGGCCATTTCGGAGAATCTCGTCTCGAGTTACACCTGTTACGAATTATACGGGTTCGACGTACTCCTCGACGAGGATTTAAGACCGTGGTTATTGGAAGTTAACGTTCTACCGTCGCTGCGCACGGACTCGCCACTCGATACCACCATTAAGGTACCTAGGATTTAAATAGATGCTCGCCGAACAGCTAATTGGAAATTAACGTCCACGATCGTAATGCCAACTTTCTCGCGCGGAGATATCACGCTCACAGATAATTATGTCCATTGCGCGACCATGAGCGCGCATGTGCACTTCTGTTCGTAAGTTACAGGATACTTGGGGATTTTTCACCTGAGTTCTAGTAAAGTAAAATAAAATCATTCAGTCGAATAAAATCATTGGCATATAGTATAATTTAGTTCTTTCGTGCAACACGCGCCGTTAACAAGGCCTACTTATCGAAATATTATTTTGATGTCTTTATTGATACTTATTGAATTTTAACGCAGTCATTTTGTTATGAAATTGTCGCTGGTTTCTGAAATTATGATACAACGGGTGTACAACAATTCTACGTAAATGANTCCTTATCGAAATATTATTTTGATGTCTTTATTGATACTTATTGAATTTTAACGCAGTCATTTTGTTATGAAATTGTCGCTGGTTTCTGAAATTATGATACAACGGGTGTACAACAATTCTACGTAAATGAATGGGATAAATATATAGTAATATACGATTCTANGAATGGGATAAATATATAGTAATATACGATTCTAAAGAAAATAAAATTTGTTCGAAACAAATGAAAAATTATTAAAGGATAAAAATTAAAAATTTATCAAGTATTAAATAAACACGTTCAAACTCCCTCGAAAGCGAAAACTTCAAGAAAGAAATTCTGTTTTATATTTTCGACTCGTCGATATTTGGTCGATTATATATTCAAACATGAATTCATATACAATTGACAAATTTTCAAACTCAATTATCTCGAAAATGAGAATCTTGAATGAAAAAATGTTTCTTTCCGATTTATTTTATCAGGATTTTAAAAATTCCAGATATATATACATAAAAATTATATTAATAATAAACATGTATGTATATACACTTATATAGTTATAACAATTTGATACTATGAAATTAAAAATAAAATTTTTTTGTATTATTACGCAAGATGTTAAATACGATAAAATTAGGTTTCGCCAACAAATATAATCGAAAGATATCCTGCCACTTATGTACAGTAGTGTAATTCGTTAACTATGAAATTAAAAATAAAATTTTTTTGTATTATTACGCAAGATGTTAAATACGATAAAATTAGGTTTCGCCAACAAATATAATCGAAAGATATCCTGCCACTTATGTACAGTAGTGTAATTCGTTTACATTTATCCCCAGTTAACTTCGCACCCACAAATTCCTTCGCAATGATAAAAAATACACGAAAACCACCAACGGGACGTGCAATAAATTATTTATGGTAACACGGATTGAATCATGCATATCGTAAGCGTCATCAACAGCATCGTCTGACATATGACTTTTTCATTATTATTATTATTATTATTATTATTATTATTATTTTCCAGGGTGCTCTGATGAAAGACGTATTAAATATGGCCGGCTACCAAATTCCCAAGAACGAGCAAATTTCAGGCAACGGTGCGTGTAACA
>NIPQ01113166.1:0-35130 GCA_002806875.1 Lepidotrigona ventralis hoosana
ACAACCAAAAAAAAAAAAAAAAAAAAAAAAGGAATCTTAAGAATGTAAGCGTAATCGCGTGAGCAATTTGTAGAAAGACAAATCTTTCGAAATCAGTACGTGCTAAGAAAAGCTGCAATGTTTCAAACTAGGAAAGCATTCTGCCTCGTGTATTCGATTTTTCTAACACGTACAATCGTTTCAGTATTTACCTAGGCGTTTAAGTCTTTTTTTTTTTTCTTTAAACGCTAATATCTACACATAATACGTAATTTATAAAATTCTAAAGCTGAAAACTCGTTAAATGTTTTCGATAGACTAAACGTCCTATTCGAAACATATACGTATCAATACAATGATACGTGTATATATACACGTATCATTGTATGTATATATATATATATAGATTACGGTCGTGAACGGCTTTTGAGACGAATTTCTGTTTTTTCGAACAAAAATTCTTTCGTATTACTTTATGAAAATATAACGAAGCGTCACATTGTTAATACATATATGTCTTCCAACGCTCGTTGATGTGCCCTTGGCGTTCTGTGCAATATGTAACACATTCGAACGAAATCATCGATGACGATAAACCTGTATCTAATGTAACATAATTAATATACATTTGCACCCTATTAACACGCTTCTTACAAATGTTCTTTTAAACATACACTCTCAAAATATGTCTCAATTTCGCGAGTAAGAGTTTTTCGATTTCTACACTGAACTCTGATCTGATCTCTAATCTAGTCTCTAATTTTTTAGTAAATTCATATTATTCAACGTTCAGCTTATATAATGTAAAGAGACAATGATTTTATCGGTATTACCAGTTTGCACAAAAAATTTGCGGACATTATTATCTTGGACGATTATTGTACGGTTCCACCTTTTATTCTCTGTTTCTTCGATCTGAACGTTCTACTTTCATGATCCCGACTCACTGTTTCTCTCGTTTATGCTCCTTCTCTTCTGACGATTCTTCTCGAACGGCTGAAACCATTCTTAACATTAGAATGGCCAATAATTTGTCTAGTGGATCCATAAAACCTCGTTGAATCCATTTCGGTATCGTTGTACGGGCATGAGAGAATCCTAACTTTTGCAAGATGTAATCTATTCCATAAGGCTCGATGCTTTTGCCAGCCCACGAAAGCAATCTTTGGCGTAAAGAATAAAAGTTACACAACTTAATAAAGGCAACAATAATAAATGAGAAATTTCATCATTACCTTACGGTCGGTTCAACATGCCATGTTTTACACCTGTACGATCGCCAATCTTTAATAAACATCTCTGCTGGATCGAACTGTTTGCGTTTCTTCTCGTCTTCGGAAGTGATCGTCGTTGTAGCGGAAGTACTGGCAGTGTTCGTAGTTCCGCCTTTCTTTTCTTGAGGATCTGGACTATGCGCTCGTGCACCCATGTTCTAAATGGTTACGTAACAAATATAACTAATATAGAAAAATTGCTTTCCATAATGTGTGATCGCTTGGAAAATACACAAACATATTTACCACTTTCTCCTTTTCCTTAACGTATGAAGTGATTAAATCATGAAGGAAGAAAAAGGCCTCTGCGTCTACCGTAACGAAAATGTGGTCCTCGAACTCGGTAATGAAACTACATTCAACTAGTGGTTTTTCACCTGTTAAAAAAAAAGAAAAAAGGAACGTGGTTTTTACACAATGAATTTTATACATTGTTCATTTAGTACTAATTTCAACATTGCATTTCAAAATATAAATTAATATGTTCAATGATACATATTTCTGGAGTAGTTCAAGAACTATTATTACTACTACTATTATATATCTATGCGTCAATATATACCAATTTGTGTAATGAATTCTATATTATATATTGCGTGATTGTAATTCTAACTTAATACTGAAACACTATATACTATTTCTCAATGAAAATATTTATAAAGTTCCAATTACTTTGCCTTGTCTTATACTTGTACTAATTGGTATACAAATGAAAAGCAATTATATATAAATATAAACTATATTATTTCGTTATTGTAAAAAACGCTTTAAATGTTAATACTGCATTACTTTATTTTGTATAGACCATGCATACTAAATATGAATTTATTCATACAGATTTAGCAATTATAAAAACTCAAATCTAATCTTTTAGCACTTATTAGATGTTTAGCATTTATTAAACATTTCATGCAAAATTGTTTATGTAATTTCATATGTCATAAAACATTCAATAATCTGGCGTAGTCTACAAGTCAATCAATCTTATTAATTTCAAATTGGCAATACTTCTTACCAAATTTCAAATAAATCAATTTTCTTATTGTACTTACTATATAATATATGTTTAGGAGCTCCTAAAAATACACAAAGAAAATACGTTGCAACACATAATTCAAAGAAAAATTGTTTCTACTACAGCTTTCATTTTTATAAGTACAATATTGTAGATTAAACATTTTGTTACGAGGATTCTTAAATATTTTGATTTAAATTAAATAAAGAATAAGTAGAAACATTACGCACCGATAACAACTGGAGTTTTTGCAGTTTGAAGATGTTCAGTTTTTAGATGTAATTGCAACGATGGTAGAGCAAATATGACTTCTCTTCCGTGAGAATGTTCTTGTAATTTCCCAGAGGATGCTGCTGTACTTCTTCCACGAGTTATATTACCACTATCAGACGTGCTATCTGTTCGTTCTCTTTCAACACATGGAAACCGATCTACAGCTGTTAAAGTAACATATCTTGAAATACTTTATATCTACATTATTAATTTTAAAATAAATTTATTTTCAATACGTTTATAACGTACCGTCAATTTCACTACTAGCAAATGCATAATGAAACCATTCTTGTAATGATTTAAATTGTGGTGGGAACAATACGCTACGACTTAATTTGCAAACAGTAGCCATAGAGTGATGTCTTGCATGTTGTTCTTGTTGTTGGCCTAAACTGATGGTTAATGTTTGCACAACATGAACATCGCGCGTATTTGGGGCTGTCAAGAATAACAATTATTAAATCACAGGTTTTAATCAGTTATACTCAAATATGATATCCCTTACACTCGACGCTTGGAATTTCTTGAGCTTCAGTAGTGAAACTGATACACGGTTCTTTTAGTGAAAATATCGCCCAGCTTTTACTTTTGAAATTAATTCCATGGAAACACGCTAAACTAATGTTGCAACCGTGAAGTTCCATTGTTCCTCCAAGTACAGTTCCTGTTGATGGTAAAGAGAAGCTTAAACTACCTAACTGGAGGCCAGCGACTTGGGCTAATACACCTTGCCAATGTCTGTGATGACGAGCATCTGACATTGTAACTGCTTGATTTGTGTTCCATGGACCTATAGTATATGATTTGAAATATGATATATTTACAATGTACTTGCAATATTTATAATGTAGTTCAGTTACATTAAATAAATGATTTACCTTCATTAATAGTTTTCTTTTTCTGTGTTCTTTTTCTAAAGCTAGTGTTATTTATTCTTTGATGCTTTGGTTGTAAGGAACTGAATACTCGTTTGCTACTTTTAAATTGTTGACTGAAAAATTCATCCAACTTATAGTACATTTTTAACAAATCCGCTGTTGTCGATTTACTAATCATAATTTGCAATTGATCCCATCCCAAGTCTCCATGCATAAAAATTACCGCAGGCCTAGATTAACATTTAAATGAACGATTGAGAATTAGAAGTTTAATTCTAATCTAAAGATTATAAATATATGGATGTAAAATAACCTTCTCGTTGGCATAAAGGCATCACCACTATTATTACGATTAATTTTCCATTCNTAACTTATAGTACATTTTTAACAAATCCGCTGTTGTCGATTTACTAATCATAATTTGCAATTGATCCCATCCCAAGTCTCCATGCATAAAAATTACCGCAGGCCTAGATTAAATGAACATTTAAATGAACGATTGAGAATTAGAAGTTTAATTCTAATCTAAAGATTATAAATATATGGATGTAAAATAACCTTCTCGTTGGCATAAAGGCATCACCACTATTATTACGATTAATTTTCCATTCATCTCTTAATGTAACATCCAATGATGATACTCTGGACATCAACACGCTGGTTCCCATATAATCCAGCCGCAATTCCAATGCAAACAGTTTTAAGCCTACAGTATGATCAGGTTCTATACCAGGTTCTTCTCGAATGTGTACTACAAATATACACACAAGTAAATTATATAATTAATTTAGTAAAACTAATATATTTTTTAAAATAAATTTTAATATCAACAACTTACTATATGTATCAATTTCACTCAATTCAATGATACCGCCAACAATACCACCCTTTGCATCCAAACTGGAACCTCCTAATCCAATGCCTATGTATAAATTCTTATGTCCAGTACTACCTATAGACAATCTTCCATCGGATCTAAAATCCTTTGTCATCCATGTAACATTGCCCATGACATTACCCATGTTCATGTGAACATTCAAACGTGTAAAATTTATGGCAAACAGTACTAATGTTTCCCATGCAGATTCTCTTAATTTAAGTTCTGACGTTTGTTTATCAGAAGTGAAGCTCCATCCTCTACCAATATCTAGTGTCAACATATGTATGTCAGTAAAAAAAATTAATCGAGTCATTATCAAAGATTTCGTATATAGAAAAATACCTTTTAATCGTGCATGTTTCGGTATATCACTTTCTAAACTCAATCTTAATTTGTCCCTATTCAAAGTTGGACTTCGTTCTGGAGCACTTTTCGATAATCCATCAGCACCGTGCCGATCGTAATGTTTTAATAGAGAGCTACCCATAACTGCTTCTTCTTGATTTAGAGAAGGACTACCATCACCTTCAGAATATGCGGTACCTGAACTTAAGTCTCCCAAAAACAATCGACGTACTATACTACGTCTATACCATGCTTTCGGAAAAGCCAAGATTTCGCTTAATCGTCGCATATCATATTTAAACGAAGCGGACCCGATGTCAACAATTGCTAAAAGTTGCGTAAAGATATTTAATTAATTTCTGATATTTCGTTAATTTTAACTATTATTTAAATATGAGAAAAATGACATATACTAGAAAATCGGATAACTGCACGGCTGGTATCTGATATCTTCTTTGACTGTTCACTTTGAAAATTTAACTTGCGACTTCTCGACATATGAAATTTTACAAATGCAACGTTGATACTTAAAGAATCTTTTCTTTCACTATCAGATAAAGGTGACCATTGTGCTTCTTTCAAACCAGTTTTCTTTCCGCCACCATACGGATGAAAAATATAAACAGAAAAATCAGCAAGACATCCGGTGACTGACAGTCCACCAATCGCTGATCCAGCTTCTTTTCCAGTAGGCTGTGTACCTGGCGATTTATACTCTCGAAACTCTATAAGTTCTTCTTCTGCTCGCTTGGACGAAAACACTATATCAAGGGACGGCAATTGCAAGATACATTCAACCCGAGAAACCGGTAAACAAGAAAATCTGAAATGACAAAGAATTACAGTAACTAATATTTATAAATAAACCAATAAAATTATTTGAAAATTACCTAAAAGTAGAAGGTTGCATATGAAAATATACTATCACATCAACAGGAAAGCTCGCGTAAACATAATTGCTACTTGCTGCTGTAGCAGCCCAAGATGTACTTTCCACATTTTCCACTGGAAATACTACATTCGTTTGTGCATTATTATGAAAATGAGTTTTGCTTGGTATTGGTTCTAACGTTTGTTCCAAAAATTCGAGGATATGTGGACTTATTATAGTTTCTTCTGGTATACTTTGAAGAGTCATCCAAGCGAATAAACTAGCCTTCTTAGTACTAGACTTTTTAAACGCGGATACTGATGAAGGATTAAGCAAGCTATTGTCTGATGATACACGAGGAGATACAGATTCCTCTGGAAGTGTTCTAGATTCATAATGTACCTGTAATAAAATATTAAAAACACATATACACCTATACATGTACGCATAATATATATATTTGTAACAAAATAGTTTTACCTTTACATCTAAGCCAGGAATATGAAAAATTGTTAAATCTACCAAGGGTACATTTGTGTGTTGTAAATATCGTAATCGAGAAGTACTTGTAGTGGATGATTTCTCTTTACTACTTAAGTGTTTTCTGCTACTACTAGGGCTGCTTGGTTGAAATTCAAATGTACCTCCCGAACACGATCGCTCTTTTTTCATCCTACTCATACTGTAAAAAGAGAATTATTTATATTAAATACATGAAACATACATGGTAAAAATTAAATTAGCTAATAGACATTTACATTTTAATTTCATCTTCTTTTCCTGGATCCTTCGTGTGGAGTACACATTTACCACTATTAATTAGAACTTTTACATCAAGTTCAAAATCTATGTTAGGTTCTTGAGCTTTTTGAGGTGTTATGTATGGTGACGAAGTTGACGAAGATTGTTCTTTTCCAAACGAATCAAGTAGTGGTGCACTATGAAAATTATACAATTAAACTTAACAAATGTGGCATATTACAGTCGTATATTTTATGCTCACACGTACTTTCCTTCCATACTGTCATAACTCGAAGTGTAACTGATATCTCTGCTTTTCTTTCTCAATTCAACTCGTTCTCCGTCTATTTCGATAGTTTCTGGCCATTCTAATTCTCCTTCTGGCAAACTTAATTCAGAACCAGCACTTGGAAGTGACGATTGTCTACGTAAAAATGTCATCATTTAATTTTGTGGTAAAAAGAGTATTAGAATTATTTTATAAACATACCTGCCCATTGTATGTGTGTCACTAAAAGTAACCCGCGGTCCGCCCAGTCCTCTTACACGAAGGGAGGCAGATCTGTAGATAAATATATACTTAAATAAAATTTTTTGGAGAAACTAAAATAAAATTTTCCTAAAATGAAACTATACAATACCGGCTTGGACCACTTCTAGGACTACTTTCGTAACTAGCAGAATTTGCAGAATTGACCTCTAAATTTATATCTTCAGGACTCTCGAGCTGATTTTCAAGTGTTGGCGATGGTACGATAAACGAACGCGATCGATACGTATTTGGTTTCCCTCCTAATCCTAATTTCCCTTTTATTCCTGAAGCTTTAACCGACTGCCTTCTTAACTTTTGAATCATATCTCTATAAAAATTGTTATTCTATTTAATAATATATCGCACTACATTTTATATCGAATTTGTTTAACAATTTTACGTTTATACCTCCTGAAATCCTTGAAAACCATAGCTTCTAACTCATGTAGACGCTTCATTTCCTGTTCTATTGTTCCATGAGAAGCACCTAACGATCGTAGATCGTTTATAATTTTTGCCTGTTCATTCATCTCTTTTTCTATTAATTTCGATCTCTTTTTTGCGTCAAGCGTAGGATCAAAAACAAACGCCGGTAGACTATCCGTCCAATTTTTGGATTTCTTCATTAATATACTTTCCTGCAAATATTTAAGATTCGATTAGTGAACAATATACATTACGTAGCTTTAAATAAAACAATTTATAGATGTGGAAAAATAAAAAAGTTACGCATTTTCTCAAAATAGTCTTAACAACTGATATTTAATTTCTAATACATTACCCGATGAAAGGACCGAGAAAAGTACTATAGGATAAAATAAATATAATTAAACCATACTTTTTTCTTAACCTGGCTAGTACTATTATCTGGTTGATCTGCATCATCGCTATCATAATCTGCAGGTACATGAATATCATCTTCTTCAGAACCAGTCAACATTGTTAATGTGTGCCCAAGTGCCGACAGTTGTTGTCCTACATTAACATCTAAATGAATGTCAACACCTTCCATTTGCCATTGTACATTTAAAATCCACTTGGCATTGTCTAAAAATAATTGGACTGAATTATCCATTCCTAATAGAAGATTGTCAAAATGAAATTCTAATTTTATTACCAGATTTGTCTTGTTTTTGTGCAATTGTTCTACTACATACTTCATAAGTGCCTTCAGATACCATACATAAATTCATTATACTACTATCAGATACATCTGGTTTCCAATCATCCAGAGAAGTTTCAAAGTCATCAGCAAATCTTAAGCACAAACCTACAAATCTGTGAAATACTAACATTTTAGTAATCCATTCATAACATATATCAAAAATTGGATAATTAATAATAATATCATACCTTGCTTTACTAACTAAGCTACCGCTGCTACATGCTGATATGCTTGTATTTTCTAATGTCACTACTACAGCACCTCTTGATTCGCCATCGTACAATCCTCTATTCATACTCCAGGTAGGTGGTAAAGGATTAAGTGGTAAACAAATACCCATATCATCTACAGTCAATTGTAAAAACAGTGTCCCCAAATGAGGAGCACTTAATTGACTCGTTATTTGACCAAATGGAACTTTTTCAAATACTTGTTGAGTAGCGGTTAAAACCTCTTTATTTAAATTAGCTCTTTTCTCATTCCAATATTCATACGCGTTTTTATAATTTAACCAAACAAGTATAGCTTTGTCAATAGCCATTGGTTGAACATATATTAACGGACGCTTTAGTGTAATTAATACTACTTCTTTATCTTCACCTTGTACCATTTCTTCTTGAAAAGCATTTCGTAAACCTACTCTGGTATTAAAAAAAGCAAACTGCTGAAATTCTGGTTCTGCTTCTTCAAATAAAACATTCTTTAACAATTGACCAAGACTTAAATTAATGTCAACTTGTGCTTTCCCAAACAACTTCATGTATGGATTTGGAGTAGCACCAGAAACATTTTGTACTCTGTTAGATAATTGAAGTTCAACAGCTCCAGTTTCCAATCGAACAGCCGAATTCGTTGGAGTTGTTGCAGTTAATTGTATTCTCTATATACGTATAATAAGAAAAATATTAAAAATTCTGAATGGCTGATATTCCAATGTAATACTGAAATATACCTTAATGCGAATAATTAATGTGAACAATATTCTTTTTACAGTTGCACTGCTTGGCTCTTCATCTTCTAACCACAAAGGAACTGGCTTCTCTCCGCCATAAACTTTCTGTACAACTTCGTTTACTTCTTTCATAAACACTTTTTGTACGAATACTAGGTGATTAAGAAGATCTGTAGTCAGTGAATGTTCGAAAACGCCAATATCTGCCGTTGCACTAAGATAATTGCCTTGTCTTAATACAACACCATCTATAAATTATAAAAAGACTAATATATCTGTGTTATAAATTATACAGTTTACACCATACAAAAAATGATAAATTACTAACCAGCTAATTTACTATCATTCATGTTACTGTTACCATCTTGTATATATTCCGCTGATACGTGTACTTTGGGAAGTTCAATACTAGCTTCAGAAGGTAAATTTGCTTCAGTCACTTGAAGTTTTGTCGTGAAACTCAGGGTATGATGAGGTAGGTCTATTGTAAATTTAGCTTTACTACCAGTTATGCCGGAACTAGTTACTTGATCCATTTTGTATTGTGCTTGTAAAGATGGTAGCAGAGCTGCCGTTATACTCAAACTTTGAAATATTATATGAAATTGCATTACAATCGGTTCTAACAAGCTAGATACTACTTGTGGTTTTTCTAAATCAACTGATGGTGCTGGTGCATAATGATGTGGACTACCAGGTACTCCTGTATCCACGTCATCCTGTTGTTGACCTCTAGACATTCTTGAAGAAGTTCTTGTTACCCTAAGTTCCTAAATTTTTTATTATTTAAAATTTTAATAAATCTAATTAATATTACTATCACTATTGGAAACAATAGTATATATTTACTTGTAAAGTCGATGATAATTGTTTACTACCTCTGGTCATCATACCATGTAAAGCTACCGGATGTTGTGGAATATCTATATTGACTGCACCGACAGTTAGTAATCCACTGTTCTTATCTTTTTGTCGCCTGCTTATACTCGAATATAAAGCTTGCGACTTGCCCACGGTTACTTTAACAACTGTTTGTTGATTAGGTGCAACACCTTCCAATAGAACTATCATTGTTCTGCCAATTTGACCAGTTAAACTACATTCTAAGCTGGCAGGCCTTGATTTTTTACGACAAGTGAAACTTGCATGAAGACTCGTTATTTCTGCTTCAAGTTTCAATCCACTGAGTGTAGCTAATAATCTGGTCCTGTGTATTCGAGCAACACCAAAAATAACTAATCTCGTTCGTTCTCCCGTAACAATATCTATAATATATTTTTATATATGAGTTATACATAGAATAAATGATAAAATTTATTTTTAAAAAAAGCATTAGAGATTATTAAATTGTTAAATTAATACTAACTCAATTCTCGTGGAAGTGGTACAGGCGTTGAACTATTTTCAGCATTCAATCCTTTTTCAATATCTGCATCTTTCGTTTCATTTAACAATTCATATTTTCGACCACTTTTATAGTGTTCTGAAGCGTCTGCTGGTATAGAAAATCGATGTGTAATAGTTTTAGTCTCTGGCCGAGTAGCGTACAAATCCAACAAGTAATAAATCGTTTTCCAACATCGTGGCGTTAAATGTGTTGTATCTTTACATTTATCGGGAAGTACACAAAACTTGTCTAAACCAGATCCACTTGGACTTGCTCCAAAATTGGGAGTTATTACACCTTCGCTCAAATTGATATATCCTTTCACACTCTTTCCTGTACTACGTAATTTTTGAGCAAAACTTTGTGGTCGAGAACGAATACTCGCACCAGGTGATATAACTCTCGAAAGATTCGGTTCGAAACTGTTACGAAGTAATGGGACATCTATCTTTTTGCCTTCTAACAGAAGTTGCTCTTGTAAATCAGATGCTGTTGAAAACACAAGAATATTTTAAATTCATGTTTAAGTATATGATTAATAAAAAGTAAACTGGAATAACATTTACTTGAAGATGACCCATTTTTTACTGCTGTATCATTAATAATTAAGTTATTGTTTCGTTTATTTTCTGGTTGTTGTTCTTTTAATTCCATTTGCGTTTCTTTGACGTTTTGATACATATTACTAATTTGATGCAACAATCTGAGAAGAGGCATGTTGACTTGTTGACTAATGTATCGTATATTTAAACTAAAATTCACAACTGTACTTGTATGTTTCTTTAATTGGCCCCGAGATATGTATAATACAGTTTGCTTTTGAATCATATCATCCACTGTCATATCAGCCATTTTCTTAACATCAATATCAATGCCGATTTTCTCGCATAAAAATGCTGGTGTTTCCGGTGGTATGTCCAAATGAAATTTCGAATTTCCTTTCTTTGCTTGATACTTATTACCTAATACGTTGATTTGTGTTACGTCATTATTTCGAATAATATTCTCAAGTGAATATTTTTTTTACATACCTTTTCTTTTATCTGTTACTTTTCCAAATTCACTGACAACTATATCAATACGCATAGTTTCCATGTTCCCTACTAGAGATAAATTTGATCCTAATGAGTCCAAAGAGGATACATTATTTACATTTCCTGAACCAATGGCAGATAACATTTGTTGTGGCATGACAGATAAGGAAGACAGAAGTGGTTCAAAAATTAAATGTGCATCTAAAAGTCTAAGTGAATCTTTCATAGGATAAAGAAGTGTACCACTATGAACATCAGAATCTTCTGTATCATCTGTTGTCATTGTGTTGATCTTAGAATCCTGAAAACATATAATCATTGTATCAGATATAAATAAAAATAAAAAAGTATAATAAGTAGAACGAAAAATTTTAAAGTGTAATATATAAAATAGAGCATATCAAAGGTGATACATTCAATTCTACAATAAATTTGAAGTACCTTTAAAGACTTTTGCTCTGCACGAAAGACCTAAGACGATAGGAATAATGAAAATGTATTGTAAATATTTTGTCTTTAGTTTCTATGTGTAATAGATGTTACTTACCCAATTGCCTTTTAAATTGCTTTTATCATTGTCTTTTATAAATTCTTGTTGTTTAGCCATCCAACTATATAGATCTTCACCAGTATTTAGAGGTTTGTTAGAATGATGACTCGTGGGAGATGTAACTTGATCTAAGCTTCCAGTGCTATGTTGACTACCATGTCCACCTCCAGAATAGATACTTGGATTAGAACCCAATTGATGAGAATGAGAAATGTGAATTTGCGGTGTCTTCTCTTCTCGCAATGTACCGTAACCTAATGTAAAATTCTACTTGTGTACACATGTATTATGTATTTTTATTGTATTAAAAAAGCATTAACTAAAAAAATAAAGCACAAAGTACTGAGGAATAAACAATACATGTAACTAAAAAGCAATATATGTGAGAAATAAAGAAACTGATGTTTGAAGGAACACATGGTGCTAAAGTTGAGAGGCAAAGCAATACAACCTACAGAGAAAATCAATGATATATGTTCGTTACAAACAAAACAGTCTATTCACTAGACTATTTATTTCAATGTTTACTTTGTTTTCTCATTTGAGCCTTACATCAATTCAGTTAGATTAATGTATAGACTGTTTCTACATAGTCTAAAGAATTTTATTACCTTATACTTACTTATATTATTTGGTTCCCGAGTCTGATTGAATAACCCACCACTTGCAAGCAATGGAAAAACAATACTTGCTCTTGTGCTAGCAGGCATTTGCGTGGGTTGTAATGATTTTCCTTTCTTTAGACGAACTACTGGTGGAGAGGGAGAGGTTAATGAATCCGGGCCTGGAACCGGTGTTGCTATAGGGGTTGTGTCTTTTCCCCGAGGAGAACTTACAGGAACCGTCAAACCATCACCACAAATACCTGGTCATTCCATATCAAGCTATGATTTTTGTTTAGAATGCTTATGATTATACTGTTAATATAAATGTCAACTGTTAATGTATTTAAAGACATATGATGCTCCATTATTTGCAAAATGCATTTATTATTAGTTCTATAAACAGTATTCTAAAATCTATATTCAAAATTTATATAGGGGAAAAAATATGTGCACAGACTAGTGAAGACCAATATGCTTAAAAATTCTTTAAATCTTTGACAAGATGTTTTATATATTAAACAATTAGACGAAAATCTCAAACTAGATCACATATGAAAATTAAAAATTTTTCAGATCAATAACAATGAAATAAAATTGAACAAAAAATGTAGACAAAGAAATATTTTATACATAATTCATATGTAAATAGCATAAAAGTCTTTAATAAGAAATTGATGTTATTGTATAAATATTTTACAATCACTAATACTAAAGACACATGATGTGCCTATATGAGAATGCAGATTAAGGTATTAAGCAATTATTAAAATTACAATTTAAAGCAGATGCTAAAAGCTGCAGGTGTATTAAATTGAAGTCCTATAAAATATCAGATAATCTAGCAAAATTATATCAAAAATACTGTACTAAATATCTTTATAAATTATTATCTTTATAAATTAGAATTTTGTCTTAATTTAATTTATAGTACCTGTACTCTTATCTTGTCCAGTTTTGGCATGTGTATGCTTGTGCATGTGGTCTGTGTGAATTAACATAGCACATTCATCTGTGACTTCCTGATCATCAACTTCTCCTGCGCTACCCTCACCATCAGTCAGCAAATTTTCCTGTACATGAATAAATCAAGTCCAAAACGTTTATTCAATTCTTTAATGATGAAAACAAAATAATTGATTTAATGATAATCAATGATAAACAAAATAAACATCAAAATTAATTTTCAATAAATTATAACAAAATAGTTAATAGATAAAGAATTGTGAGAATAGTTTTAAGAAAATTTTGGTTTCAGAAGTTTTGAATTTCACAGGAAGTCTTAAAATTATAACACAATTTTTACATATATATATACATATGATATTTTCAGTTAAATATTGCATAAGCCCTGAAAAAACCTCCACCATTTATAATTCATATTATCATATAACATCAATTTTTATTTACAAGATAAGATAAATTGTACTTCATTGCAAAATATGATTTAAGCACTACATAAGATTATTAAAATATATATCTATATATCATAGTATTCATATGTGAGTTTTGTTAATAAACACATCACATCAAAGTACACACAAAGTATTACATTTAAATAAAGTTAATAGTTATTTGACAAAGCTTATATATTTATTAAAGTGAAAATAAATTTTTATATAAAAATAGTATGCGAAAGTACTGTGTTAGAACTACTTTTTTGAATATATTTTTAAAATTCTTACTGAATTTTACATTGCAATCATCCTCCTGTACAGCCTTGCTTATTTGCTGAAAAAAAAATTCTCTACCAAATTATGTTCCCCATAAAACATATTATGAACTTTTGAATGAAAGAGAAAGCTTCCTCTTTGCTGTACTATAATGTTATATAAGAAAATTATAATCTAATAAAGGATAAATGGGAAATATATATTAGAAAAGTTAATGTTAATAATTGTTTAATAAGAAAAATATTAATATAAGAAATATAAAAAGAACAAAGTTATATAAAATTCCATTCCCATTCTATTTTAATTTTTAAAAGGAACATTTAAGTTTAAAAAAAAAAAAACAAATATCGTACCTCATCTGGGTCTGAAACTGCAAATGTGACATTCAATGGTTTAACATGTTTGGTTTTATAATTATGTTCCAATAATAGTGGAGTATAGAGAACATTCTTCCATTGTCTGCTCAATACTATAACTCCCTAGTAATATATGAATAAATACATACGTGTATAAATATGATTTAAAAGATTAAAATATTTATAACTTACTTGTCGAAGTGTTGATAATAAAGGTAAATCTGATTCTTTCAAGTTAGCTTCAATACTTTTTAATTCATTTAATAAAACATAATTTTGTAAAATTGTACATAATTGACAAGATGGATCTTCTTGTAATGTTTTAGCCAATGGAGTTAATCTTCCGTAACGACTCTATAGAACAAATAATCATAAATTTCTTAAATATAATACATTTAATCCAACATACAATATATACGTAAATACATACCTTAGTGGGCATGTGTGTCGCTTGAACATCTAATGCCTCTGCCATGAGACAAGCAACTATAGCAGTTGATCTTCGATACATAGTTCTAAACATATGTACAATTCGAATTGCAAACTTATTGCTAGGATTCATCCAAGCATTTATTGCAGGTGATGCAGTACTTAATAAATTCCAATCTAATCGAGTATAATCAATTTTTCTTGTTATCGGTGTACGAGGTGGTGCTGCAAAATTAAACCATACTGTTTTTAATTCTATGACACAAGAAACAGTATTTCCATTTCCTGATTTTGACGCGAGACTAGCACATGTTGCACTAGTATTTATTTGTGCTCCGTTATGCAAGTTCGTCGAAGCTGTTTCTGGTTCGGCTGTGGCTGCAGTAGAAGCTATAATAAATTGTAGATTAATGTAGAGAATAATGTAAATATTTATTAAGAATCATCAAATTTAAAAAATTAAATATACCAGCTGCATTGTCTAGTTCTTCCTGGCTCTTTACGCTATCCGTATAAAATATTTCAGTGTCAACCTTTTTATTATCGTTTCCATTTTCCCCTTTTTCAAACTGAGATTTTTTTGCTACTTTCAATTTGATACCCTCTAAACCACATTCAAACATTATAAAACCTAATCTATCTTCTCCGCTACCGAGAGTAAATTCCTCTGTTGCTTGTGGAGATCCAGATTGTTTCTATAATAAATGCATTTCTAATGAATGTTAGACAATACATAGTATTAAATATAAGTTAGAAAGGACGAAAGACGTACACTTTTTTCTTTGTCGTCCGTAAATTGAGGTAAATAATAATCAACACATTTTAGTGGAGAAGTTATTCTAGTACATGTGAATAACACTCTTGAATAATGAGCAGGAATTGCCGTTATAACAGCATCTTTTAATATTGATGATTCGTTTCTAAGTCTACGTAATTGTGAATGAGCTTTGCCTATTATGAATTATTTAGATTAATATTATATGATAATTTAAAATTATTATGGTAATATCTATGCGATTTACCTATATTTAAAGTAACTAAAATTTCTTCTTGCTGTTTCTCAGAAGTTTCTATATACACTGTTTCTCCACTTCCAATATCTGCAACTACAGCAGCAGTTTGGTGTCCAGGTAAAAATGCCTTGCTAATTTTATTAACTTTTTTTTGATTTGGTAATACAGCTGGCTTATGAAACGTTTGAACTACTTCTCGGGCTTGCTTTCCAATATAAAATCTTGCTGTCACATCGTCAAAACAGATGGCGAATAGTGATACACATGTTAAATCACGAATATTTTCAAGAGCAGAAAAAGATATAATTTCTTCAACAACAGAAGCTTGCAATAAAGTTATATTCATCTAAAATTAAACACTAATACATGTATCAAATTTAATAAAAAATTATATATTGTGAATTATTAATTACCTTTGGTAAAATAATACTGCCCTGTATTTGTGTCATAATGCTTTCTTCATAAACGTTTGTTTGTAATGCAATTTTACCTGTTATTAAATATTAATAAATATTAATAAATATAGGTTTATACATTTAAGAGAAACTGAATGTAATAAGACTAACGTTTGTCGTCACCTTGACCATTTTTAATATTTCTTTCAGCAGTGGATCGTTTTGAACTAGTTTGTACTTGACTCCAATAGGATAAACTTTGGTCTTGTTTCAAAATATTAGCATCTTCAACTTTTCCAATGCATTCATGATGAAGATGATTGAGAATTGTTAGTGGATGTAAAGTAGCCAATGTTGGTATGATAGCATCGATAAAACGTTGTAGAGATTCCAGTACCATCGGGCTTAACATGATATCTACATCTCCCTTAAACTTTACGATAACCGTTGTTCGTGATCCATTTTCATGCTGTACAGTTAATAATTCTTCCTTATTGTGAGTTTTATGGTCTTCTTCTTTTTCCATGAGATTAATAGTTGTACTATCCCAAAGATATGGATGTGTAGGAGTTTTATTACACGAGTTAGCTACAGGCGAACCATCGGACCTTGTAATCATTTTTAGCGAAGTAAATCCTTCCGTAACAGTTTCAAATTTCGGTATGTATCTGCCACCAACATAAACTAATCTACCATCTTCAGTACGTTGGAAAAGTGGTGTAGTAAATGCAGCACCTCCTGCTGGTATTGACGATTGGCTCCAATTTGAACAACGTATCTGAGTTAAATGGCTAACGTAGCTCGACATAAGTAGTGGAGAATCAACAATTGGCTTATTTACTTGCATGTGTAAATTAACAAGCGTAACATCTTCTTGCGACGATACAGCGGATATGAAACTGGTAGAAGAAACGGAATGACTATCCGATGAATCACGTAGTCCACCATTTCCACCATTTGTCTCAGTTTCGTTTTGAAAACTAGTATTTCGATTTACTCTAGGGCTCCGTTTCGTACTTATCGCCTGTGGTTTTGCTCTCTCCAAAGTATGTGCTTTTTCCGATACGGAAACATTTACATTTGTTGAACTTTCTACAATAGATAAGTCTGATGAAAACTTTTTTTTCATACTATCATTGCGATTTAATACTGAGCCAGATCCGATAATAGATTGGCGTAAACTTGATGTGCGACTTCCGCTTAATCCATGACTTGTATCCTCATCAGCAGAATAAAAGGCTTCTGAATGATTCTCTGAAGACATAGATATTGTCCGTTGAACCTGTATAAATTTATAAAAAAAAAAAAAGATTTATAAATAAGAAAATTTTTTAAAATGATTTTAAGAAACTAATTTAATCGTATTAAATTCTTAAATCTCACTTCTTGCTTTAATTTTTCTTCAGACTCTGATTTTACGTACAACGAGTGGTGAGAGTCAGAAATGTTGATACTATCAACAGTTTTTACGCTTGTTTGCATTGATTCAGAAAAATTGATTTCAGTAGATACTACCGGTAGTGATTGTGGGCTATTTGATTCAAATGGTTCTACGTCTGAAGCGTTGAAATAGTCAACCGCTAATTTAGAATCAGAAACACTACTTTTTGGAGCAGTTTCGATTTCAGGGACACTTAAGATCGATTTGCTGCGTTCTGTATGCAATTTCGAATCTGAATCTAATTTTTGTGGTAACTGTACAACAGGACTCGCATCTACTAATCGTGAATATGGAACATCTTTTACATTGCTTCCGCTGTAATATAAGAAAATTAAAAGTTAAAATATTTTTNAAAAATTAAAAGTTAAAATATTTTTTATAACAAAATAAAAAATTAAATGTCTATTCTATCAAATATGGTAATGATTTCAATATTTTGACTATTATATCATTAAACATAGCATATTAGAAATAAATACTCAAAAATAAGATTATATTTTCTATGTTAAAAAGATAAGCTTGCAAAAAGCAGAAAATTTTTATGGAAACAGAACCCACTGANGAAAATTAAAAGTTAAAATATTTTTAATTAAAAGTTAAAATAAAAAATTAAATGTCTATTCTATCAAATATGGTAATGATTTCAATATTTATTTTGACTATTATATCATTAAACATAGCATATTAGAAATAAATACTCAAAAATAAGATTATATTTTCTATGTTAAAAAGATAAGCTTGCAAAAAGCAGAAAATTTTTATGGAAACAGAACCCACTGAAACATAAGATATATCAAAACATTACATTGACAAATAGCAGCATAAATGATATATAATTTTTTTTTTTAACATTACATAAAATTTTAATTTTAATTTTTATTGTTTGACTAACACATTATAAACTATAACTATTGTTTGATGGACATATTATAAATACACAATTTAGCGCATTTATGCAGTCATGCAATATTCAAAGAAATTAATTAAATCAAAAAGCTGTTTCGAAGCTATTCCAAAGATTACCGCATCGATGTATAAGAAAATCTTCTGCCCAGCAGTTTCCGTTCCCCACTGCATGCGAATGGACTTGCCGATGCAGTAATTAATTTTGTACTACTAGTTTCTTCGATACCGGAATCTTTATTATGATCTGTCACAGACCTTGGTCGTTCGACACCCTTTTTCGAAGTTTGCAATCCATCCTGCGTGGCAGTCATTTTTACTCCAGTAATAGGATAATCTTGTAAAGACACATCTTGTAAATTATAAGGTGATGTATGAAATACAAGTTGACCGTTATGCAATATAGACTGTCCAAATCCTTTTTCTTTTCCGGATTCGTTAATTCTAAAACAATATATATAAAAGACAATTCGTTGATAAATTAATAATTATCAGAGTAATTAACAGATTTCTACCTGTATGCAGCAACATTTATACCATCTTGAAAATCATGATAGCTTGGTTTAAAAAATCTTGGACCATTTCGGTTATTTCCAAAAAAAGCACAGCCACCTATACAACCGCATCTTGTTGCTTTTATCCCACTTTCACGAGGCCATAAGAACCATAAACGTTTGGTAGCTTCATCATGTAGTTTTAAATATTTATTTTGTATTAAATGTAAATTATGTTCAGGAGTTGGAAGAGAAATAGCAGCTTCTAAGATTACTGGCCCTAAAGCTACAGATCCTACTTCTAACCAAATATCAGATCCATCACCTACAATATATAAAGTTACATTATCTTTAACTATATTTTTATATTTTTAAAGTTACATACATTTATTATTTATTATACCTGACATACGACTGCTTGCATTATTGTGTGACCTTCCACTACCAGCTGTATTGGTGTTACTTGTATTGGCAAAATGATCAGCTGCTGATACAAATTGTCTTATTAATATTCTTGGTAATACACCAGTTACTCCAGATTTTACTTGTTGACCATGAAGATTGCAAGTTGATACGCGAATTGGAGATATCCAAGTGTGAATAGTAGTTCCTACTTCTTGAAAATATAAATCAATTGCATCTATGGCTATTCTAGTCATTCTATATTTTATATCTTCAGAACTAGGACACCTGTAATAATATTATAATGTTACTATTTTTAAATTCATAAACATTACACTTCATACCTATAATGTTTTTCAATATCACTATCAGGACATTGTAAAGGTGGAATACCATGATGACAATGATGTGGTAAATCTGGAGGGCGTAAGCTGTTTTCATTATTCTTTACCATTAATAGAAATGTTTCTAAAGATATAATGAGGTGATGCAATTGAGGAGAACTCATTTTTCCAGTCAATTTTCCTAATTGTACTTCAATCAACCATGCATACTCCAAAGTTTCTTGATCTAAACTTCTACCTTCATTACTGAACATTGCATGTCCCCTAACTTGCAATGCACTTAACATTAAATGTCCTTGATTTAAATGACGTTCTTTATTCGAGCGAACGACATTATCAGTAATTAATGCGATCGCTGGTGATAGGAGCAGCTGAAGTTCTGTTTCCTTATATTTCTTTTTCATTTCAAATCCAAATCGTTCCAAAAGTATAACTGGACAAGGAGGGTCATTTTCTCCACAATTTTTTACCAAATGAGCTTGAATATCATGCATAGTAATTCCAACAGTTACTTCTAATGGTCGATAATCTCTTGGATCAAATGGTTTTGATTTTGCATCCTCATCTTCTACAGATTCAACACTGCTATTTTGCACATCTCTGTCTTTGCTTCTCTCTGTACTTATCGATGTAGGATTTGTACGACTCTGCTGCATATCAGTAAATGTTTGATAATCTCCGAACAAATTTTCTTTCAAGTGTATAAAATTCTTTAAAAGTGATCCGTATAAAATTAATATAGATGGACCTATTTCAAGATCTAAACTAACTTTGTCAGGAGCTATGGATTGTGGATCAAACTTTTGACTACCGTTTCTTGTCCACTGAAGACCTGGTGATTTTCTACATCGAGGAATTCTCATTGGAGATAGAAGAATTTCTTCTTTTTCTGGTGTTGTTATATTTGCTTGTGGTGTAGGTCCCAATGGTGGACATGGATGATATGTATAATTGATGCTTAATGCCACAATTGGTACAGACCAACAATCAACCCAACCTGCTCCTTTCTGACAAACATTTCTCCACTTTTTATTTTTGTTCAACTCTGATAAATATATATGTGATCCATCACGTGTCATAATCTTTGCATTTTTATTCAAAGCTAACAGAATTGTACGATTTGTATTGACTTCAGGTAGATAAAAAGAAAGATCAACACTTTCACCTTGAATCCAGAAACGCAAAGGTATTGTAATGGGCAAATAATCCACAAATGGAAGATCAAATGATAGTTCAAAAAATTCCCCGCAAAAAGCAATGTGCGTATTCTCTTGATTCTGTGATGAACAATCAATCCAATTATATTCGTTACATAATGTAATTAACTCAAATTCTTTTAACAATAAATTGAACTTCCACGTATAAGGTACAAAATGTAAAATATCAGGTCTGGCTTTACTGGCCCAATCATTAATCATATCTTGAAAGAATTCTTTGTGCGAATAAACTAAGTTAGCTGTGGCTTTGCACCCAGTTAAATTCAACATCCATTCTTGATGATCATTCCACTTTATTGGATAATGACATTTAACACCAAATTCTAACGTTTCGCTTTCAACTAAACTTCGATATTGCAAACTTGTAGTGGCTTCTAGATGTAACAATTGACCTGTTATTTTTGTAGTATATCCATCTTGCAAAACTATCCATGGCATAGTAATTTCCAGATACGATCCAGGCCCTACATTAATATGAACTGCATTTGTTTCCCTGTTTTTGCTAAACAGTATATCAATTGTAGCTTCATTCAATGTCGATAATCTTATATCAAACGATTGAACTTGTCTTTTCTCTCCAGTAACAGGGGTTTTTGTAACTTTTAGTGGTTGACAATCATTAGGGAAAAAGAATTTAAATAAATGTTCTCTTTGTCGATCAGCCCATGGTCCATAACTGAAATCAGTGCCTTTTCCACATTTAATATCAATACCCCAGATCGGCGGCATAGCTTCAACCATATCCCCATTTACTAATTGAATCATTTGTGGATGTTCAGGAACAAATCCAGGTTCATCCATGTAATAATATACTTCTATGTTGTTCGAGCTCAATATAACAAATCCTTCACCCATATACCTAGGTGGATCATCTACCATTCCAGTATACTTTGGACTAGGTGCTAAAATAACTTTGAAATTCTCTGCTTTACATTTTGTGAAATGCATGAAATGATCATATCGAGATGCTGCCGGTTTTGTAGAATATACAAAATGCGCTTCTTCCACGGTTATTGATAAGGTCGTTGGTATTAACCGATTACCAAATACCAATCTTCCCTAAAATGATAGAGATAAAATAATAGTAACGTGAGATATATATTGAAAAATGACAAATGATTTATGTACTAACTGTGCAAACATCCAATTTAATAACAGGTATTAAATCTCTCCATGTTCGAGCTATAACATGAGCTTCTTTTTTCCTAATATTATCAACATGACGTGAAACATCTATTGTGTTTATTTGTTGACGTGTTTCATGAATAGTATTACTAAATGATTCTCCATCATGATCATCACTATTAACATTATGACTTTCCTCGTCAGGAAACATTTGTGGTGTAAGACCAAATATTTTTTCTAATTGTGCATATAGTTGACAGCGATTATAAACATGCAATTCAAAGCCATTTAACATAACAGAAAGTCGTGTATCAGAATGTGAGAGATCTAGAAAAAAAGAGAAATTTTTTCAAATTTTAACACAAATTTATGTATTATAATTTCAGCCAAACATTATATATTTTATATATTTAAATTACCTTCAGATACATCTTTGGGAACATAACTTCTCCACCATCTAAATATAAGCCATCCATCTTGTACTCTAATGCTATAATCTGTTGTGATATAAACTATATCCCTAAACATTATTTTTCCACTTAATACACTTAAAGTAAAAGAACCTAAAAATAAATAATATGTATTACTATTTATAAATGTATGTTTATTAATATATGTATATATGTATGTCTATAAATATATGTTCTTCAAAGACTCACCTACTTTAACATATCCATCTCTAAAAAAAAATCGATTTAATAATTTTGTTACTATATAACCGATGACTCTGCTATTGTAATAAGCTATATAAATAATCCATGAAATAGCAGACACTAATGAGCAAAGTAAATATATAAAACTACTATCCATTTTAAGGTCTTCAAGGATGACATGATCGGAATAGTTCCAAAAGGCTGGTTCAATTCCAGAGAAAGATGGAACTGTAACATTGTACAGTTCGTTCTCCTCCATGATGATGTTGTTTCTTTATTGCAGAATCAAGAAATATTAGTCATTTTGTAATTAATCACTGAAATTATAAAACAAATAAACTTTTATCCTATATGCTTGAAGTATTTTATTTGGAATTTTAAAAATCAAATTCATAATTTATGAATAATTTTTCATTGTTCGATCGTTACTTAAATTCGAAAATTATTATTCAATTAAAATCGAAAATATAAAAAGAAATAGTTTGTAAACATAACCTAGTCAACTATATTTAAAAAAGTGTTAGATAATTTTTTCAACAATTAGTTCAAAAATATTACTTCATTGTACTTAATATCTCATTTTTTATGACAATAATAATAAATTATTATCTATTAATTAAAGTGAAAGGAAAGAGTAAAATAAGTTTGTTATCAATATAAAATATTCAGTCATAAAAATTGAAAGGGAAAATACTTTGTTATACATTTATTGATACTTCAAATTATTCAAATAACTATACACTTATCAATGAAAGCAAAATATCTATATCTATATGTGTGTATGTATATATATATATATATATATATACATATCATATATATATATATATATATATATATATATACACATATATATAATATAAGTGACTGCACATTTTAAAAAGTACTTTATGGATAAATACTAAGAAAAATTAATTTATTCAATTAATTTACCTTTATTCGATACTTATGTAAGGATTACATTCAATTTTTGTTGTGTCATTCATGGTTTTATGTTTATCAGCATATCAGTTTTAATAGATGTCACACAACTGTCATCGAAAGACAGCAACATACATAACCACACCATAGTTGACTACTGGCACTAACTATAGATTTAGTAACGATACCATAGATGAGATACAGGATAGATTTAAATCCTGTGGAATTTTACGTAACATTCTAAAATTTCTATTTCCAAAAATTTAACATAGTTTTATCTACGTTCTTTGTAAATATAAAAATTAGATTCAGCTTAATAAATTGAAAGCGAGGAAAGCAATTTCCAAAAAAATTTGAATTTTTAAAGATTTAATATTAATCGAATTGAATCATTTTTATTGATTTTCATCGATATAATAAAAATAAATGAAATAAATAGCTTATGATATGTTAGATATTAATTTCAATCACTACTAATACTATGATTGTTTTCTACAGTGGATCGATAATGTTGGAAATGACATAAAAATAGAAAGAAGTTTTGTAAAGTCTATCTTATATTTTATCTATGGACGTGTAGCAGTGCGCGGTTAAATAGATTTGAATTAGAAAACAATTAATTTTTCTATACATTTTTATTTATTTTTTTATTTTAGTGGTTTGTGAAGTTTTCTTCATACTTGTTTAGTTCCCACTTTTCTCTACTCTAAAATAATATGTGATGAATTAAATGTTTGGAAAAGATATGAACAACGGTTTAAATAACCTAAATTTCATTCGTCTTTATTAAAATTTTTAATTTATATTACATTATAATGGATACAATTAAAAATCATTTTTATAATCCTATTAAGATTTATATAGTAAGTGATACATATTCTGCTTTTTATTTTTATTATACATTTATTTCAAGATTCAATACTATATCATATTTATATTAAATTTTCAGTTCGATGTAGATGTTCTATGTAATTTCAATTAAATTTCTTCTTCTTATGTTTATGATATATTTTATTGCGGATGTAATTGATAACATATATTATAATTATGGAAAAGTCTACAGACATATTTGCATGGACTCATCAATTGCAATGTCCACCAATGATATTCAATGCCTCAGTGAAACAAACGTTTGTATTGTTTTGTTTCTATTTGTAAATACAATAATAATTATGTTTTATACCATGATCATGATTATGCATTTCAAATGTAAATTATATATTATTTAATAGATTATATACAGGACTTGTTGGATTGATGTGGGATGATTTGGCTGAAGTTATATTTAATGCAAAAGAAGCAAAAACAATAAGAAAAAATGTCCTATTGTATCATTTAAAACATAAAACATCTAATAAAATTGTTCAATATATGAAGAATTTATCACAATTGAAATCAAGTAAAAGTGATTTAAGAGATCAGATATATAAATTAGAGGAAGAATACGAGCGACAAGAATTTAAAGTTAAACAAAAAGGTATATGTATTATTTATAAAAATATAACAAAATATGTATATTTAACTGATATTTTTATTTAGTTCAAAAATTGAAAGAAATTTCATCCAATCGTTCTGAAATAAGAGCAAGAAGAGATTTACTTCAGATGAAACATGATCAAACTCAAACACAACTTCATGATTGTAATGATATGAGATTAATCTGTCAACATTTAATGCCACAAACTTGCAAAGATCTAGATTATAAAGTACTGATGGAAATGTTAGATGTAGTAACAAGTCTTTGGACTGGAGCAGATAAAAAACAAGTATATACTTATATATTATTTGAGTTAATAATAACTGTAGCTATATTATTCAGATTATATTCGTAGGTATGGAATACAGTATCGAGTAATCTTAATCATATTGAAATACCTACATTATGGCATTATTTATATCAAAGTTTAACAGAAGATGTAGATACATTAACTAAATCAGAAACTATGAAATCAATGGAATCAAATGAAAGACATATAAATGTTGGTATTGCCAGACTATATGGACAACATATTTGTATGGTCTCTAAACGATTATTGTATAATGCAAGAACAAATATTCATCAACAAAATGTTTTAGAATTTATAGAAAAAATCGAGGTATGTTAAATATTAGTTAAGCATTAAAAAACAATTACGTTAAGTAATTTAATTTTTGATTTTAGACAGCTTCAAATAATTCTGCAGATATAAGTGAGTGGTTAGCATTAGTATTAGAAGTTCATAAATTAGAAAATGAACAAAGAAGTTTACAAAAAGAAATTGATAAAATTCGAGATGATCTGTATGAAAATAATATATTTTCATTTAATCTAACACAACTAATTTTGGAGATTCAAAACACTGATACTGAAATTGTATGTTAACATTTTTTAATTATTGTAATGTGTGTATACATACACATAATTATTTTTGCATTAATTTTAGACAAAATATATACAAGACATACAACAATCATTAAATCTTTTGAAATCTGCACCAACGTTTCTTATAAAAACAAAGGAAAAAATAAATTTGGAATTACAAAAAATAGTAACAATGCAAGCTGATGGGTATGATTGTACAATGTTAAAAAATGATTTAACTACTGAGTTGGACATATTTCATGAGGTTTTAGATCTTAATGCTTTAAAAAAAGTCATGTTAAAAGGAGAAGTTGCAGTATATAGGTGAAGTTACTTTTTGTGAAATTACTTTTTGTAAAAATTTAATACTAAATGAAACTTTATAATTGACTTATACATTACGTAAATGTTTCAGGCATACAAAAAGTTGTTTCAGTGAAGCTTCTGTTTCAATTACTAATTCTCAAATTTCAAATCTTGCATCATATTTTCCATTGATTCAAATACCAGTATATTCTTTAGTAGAATGTTATAAAAATCTAATTTCAATGTTTATGTATAAAAAATTCGAATCTCTAGAAACTGAAGAAAGTCCAAATACGTCTCATTTACCAATGATAACGTATGAAGAAAATAATTATAATACACTTGAACTTTTGAAATTATCGCAAAACATCATTACGAAAACGAGAATAGAAATTGATGAATTTCATAAAATTCTAAATGATTGGTAGGTATAGATAGTAAGGTAAATTACAATTATTATTTCTATACATGTGAATATTAATTTTTATTTTATTATTAATAGGGTGAATCAACCTGTTCAAAAAGTAATGGAAATCGTTGAAAAAACTGTAGATGATGCAACCTTTCCAGAGTGGGTTGAACGTTATGATGTATTATTATATATGTTGCAAAATTCCACATAGTTGTGTTTATAATTGTATTCTATTTTTTGTAATAAACTGTTTTTATAACAAAACTATAATAAAATAATAAAATAATTTTTATGTACATAAACTTTTTTTATTAAATTTTGTAATATTAAAAATATACTTATTATATATTATTTTATATACATTAGAAATTACATATATAAATTAGAAATTAATATAATAGTCTGAAAGAATACTTGGGTTCGTTTAGGGAATTTTGACACGATGTTTCGGCGATAGTCATGAACATTAACTTGAACTAACCTTAGTATATATATATATATCTATAAGAGTTTGTCAGAATCATGGCGGGTTTTGTAAGGTTTTGTTTACGGGTTTAGTTTATAAAAATAAAAAGTAAAAAGAATTATATTATACAATGCAACAATAATTACATCTTTACCCTTTTATATAATCGAAGATCATAATTTATGGAGAATAAAATGTTATCAGCTGTCTTGAAGTCTATATTTGGTTATGATGACTTTAAAAGCGATATTCAAAAACAAGCAACTACTGCTGTTTATAAAGGTTGAACATTTATTACTGTCATTTATAAATAATAAATAAGTAGAATTCGTTTATCTGTTTATAGGTATTTAAAATTTCTTATTCTTCTCAATAATTTTTAATAAATTACCTATAAGAAATTGAACATTTTCAGGTAAAAAAGATGTATTTGTATGTATGCCAACTGGAGCTGGCAAATCACTTTGTTTCCAATTGCCAGCTTTAATGAAAGAAGATAAAATTACAATTGTTTTTTCACCATTATTGGCTTTAATAAAGGTATATACATGCAACATAGAAATATGTGTATATTATAGACATGTCAAATGTCCAAAGATGATCTAAATGAATAATATAACATTGTCTTGTTATTGTAGAATCAAATTGACTTTTTAGTAAGTAAAAAAATTAATGCAACCTCATTGAATTCAAATACGTCTACTAAAGAAAGAAATGCAATAATGAAAGATTTGGCATCTAATTCTCCAAAGATCAAGTTATTATATATTACTCCTGAAATGGGAGCACAGAAGCACTTTCAAGTAAATTATTAATTGTGATAGAATCTTTAATCTTGATTAATTGTATATTAATTGATTGACTGTTGGAATTACTTTTCTATAGGACACAATAAGAAGATTAAATAGAGAAAAATTATTATCTTATTTTGTTATTGACGAAGCTCACTGTTTGAGTGAATGGGGCCATGATTTTAGACCTAGTTATAGAGAATTAGGAAAATTTAAAGAATTATGTCCCAAAATTCCCATAATTGCGTTAACAGCTACTGCTGCAAAAGAGGTAAGTATATTCTGTAAATTTGTGAGTAAGATTTAAAATTTAATTAGCATATATTGTTATAGGTAAAAGATGATATACTCCAGTGCTTAAATATGAAAAATCCTGCCATATTCTCAGTTCCTGTATTTCGACCTAATCTTTATTATGATGTATGGTTTTTAGAAATATTAAACAAGCCTCTTGAGCATTTAAAAAATTTTGTTATAGAAGCTCTTGGTTCTCAAGATAAATGCACTCCAAAAGTAAGTTGTATGATAAGTCTATAACATATATAACATACATGATATATAAAATACATAAAAGAATTAATTGTAGGCAAAAAAAAATTGTGGCATTATTTATTGTAGAAAAAAAGAAGCAACAGAAGTAATTGCATATAAATTGTCTAGTTTTGGTATACCTACTCTTGCATATCATGCAGGTATATTATTACTATCTTTAGTAGTCATGAAATTGAAATAAACAATAAAATATAAATAATTATTTTTACAGGTTTAAAAACTCAGGAACGTAATGAAATTCAAAATAAATGGACATCTGGCGAAGTGCCTATTATTGCAGCAACATGTAGTTTTGGAATGGGTGTAGATAAAGGATCTGTTAGGTAATTTATTTTATATTATAAAAAGTGTATGTTATTTTCAGTGCCACTTTATAGTAAAATTATTAATTTTATATACAGATTTGTAGTACATTGGACAGTTCCTAAAAATATAGCAGCTTATTATCAAGAATCTGGTAGAGCTGGTAGAGACGGTAAACCAGCATTTTGTAGAATTTATTTCAGTGATAAAGAATATTCAGCTATTTCATTTCTTATTAAAGGGGAAATTGCGCAGAAAAAATCTGAGCTTGTAAAATTAAACTGGAAAAATTTTGAAAAGGCTGTTTCTTATTGTCTTGAAGTAAAGTAAGAATCATTATGTCGTCTATAATTATGTTATTTGTAATATAAAAATGTTAAATACAATTTAATATACTTTGCAGATGTAGACATACAGTGCTCTCTAAATATTTTGGAGATAGTCCGCCTTTATGCAAAGATAAGTGTGATGTATGTAAAAATAAAGATAGTGTTCAAGCAAGAATATCACAGTTTGAAACATTTCAAACTAGATCGCAATCTGAATCTAAATTTACTGGCAATTTAGATAGTATTGCTTTATCAAAGTATGATGTTTGGTGAGTAATATATTTTATAAACATTACAATTTTATATATTTTTTACAGTCGTAACTATTTTTATCTATAGTGAAAATGAATATGAAGGAAAATCAGATTCAAGAGAAAAACTGTTAGCTGAAAGTAAACGGGAAGCTAAAGAATTAATTGAAAAGCAATTTGCTATTCGAAGAAATAATAATAAAAGTGTTGAGGTAAATATATCTAAAGATACATTTATATTTTTTAGTATCTTAAAACTTATTTGTTTTCATTCTATTTTAGCTAAAAAAACAAAATCGCGAAGATGCTAAACAATCTCATGTACGTGCAGCTGAAAGTACCGATATAAAAATAAAGGGTTTATCTGTGCAAATTCGTGAACATTTCTATGCTCAATTAAGATCAGCTTTATTAGATAATTATGAAAAAATATTTCCTGAATCTAAAGAGCAAACCCAAAAGATTGATATGCATAATTTAGCATATGAACTCGAATATAAAGTTTTATGTAGCAGTAAAATTGCAAATAAGTACAAATTTGATGTGTCTAAATTAGTACGTAATTTAGTATTTTACATCTATGTATAGTTTGTTCATATTTCTCAATAACATGAATTGAATTTCTTGATACAGATTTCTTCGATACGGAAATGTACCAGCTCTAATACGCTACACGAACATTTACAAGATTTTGATGCAAATAGTAAACAAAATATGCAACTAGAATATTGTAATGAATATGATAATAAAGAAGGAGAAAGTGATAATTTAGAACAAGACACGAAAAATAAGTTAAGTAAACAAGAAAATAAAAATATTTTATGTCCAATATTTAAGACTGCTTTAGAACTAAGAAAAAACGAAGAAATATTGGAAAATAAGGCTCATACTAATAAAAAAGATATATTCGAGTTAAGTATTTTGCAAGATGATTATAAAAATACTAATATAATAGGATGGAAAAATAGGGTTGACAAAAATTTGTCCCTTTTTGCTAAAGATGTAATCAGTGAAAATAGTAATCTTATAAAAGAAGATAGTGAAGAATTTCCAAAACAAGATAATACGACTGATTTTCAAATATTAAATGGTTTTATGTGCGCTCGAAAAATTCACGAAAAAAATGAAACGTTATTAAAAAATCACAATAAAAAATCAAGAAAATCTTTGAAAGAACCTAAAAAGAGAAGTCCCAAAAATAAAAAAGTATTACCCGTAAATAAATCGGTTTATGAACAAATTTTACAATCTGCAAAATCAATGAAAATGACAAAAAATAATGAAAGTGACCACAGTGTAAATATTAAAAATGAAAAAGAATCAAAATATCTTGACAAAGAGAAACGTAAAAATATAGATCTATCTGAAAATAACGTAAATACGAAATCTCATAAAAAGATGAAATTCGAAGAAAAAAAATGTCCTGTGGTCAACAAAGAAAAAATTATTAATACTGATAACACTGTCGTTACTGAAATTTCTGTTGATAAAAATAATAAAATTGACAATGAAAAAACTGAGATTGATAATTTTGAAGATAAAAATGTATTTATACCAATAAAAAATATAGAAAAAAAAGAAACATTAAAACAGGAAAATATAATAATTGGACATGTAGAAACAAAAAAATCTTTACAAGAGAAATATAATAAAAAAACTCGTTCAAAACAATATACAGATAAAGATAAGAAGAAACTTGTACCTGCAGATAAAATTACTCAATTTCAAACTGCAGAAATTTTAAAGTCATATTTAATGAAGTATTACCCATCTGAACGTATTCCCGATCGAACGACATTTTCAAAAACATGTAGAGAAATGCATTATATTCTTCTTGGGAAAAAAATATTTGGTAAAGTATAATTTTAAAAAGTTTGCATATTTTTATGATATTCAGTTACTTTAAATTAATTATAAATGTTTCAGATAAAGAGGGAATACAACAGTTTGTTAAGAAATATATGACACAGAATTAGTGGTTCTTGTCACAAGTGTCCATTCAAATATTATATAAAATATGAAAAACTTTGTATATATCTGTATAAATATGAACTCGTACTTTGATTTAAAAATCTTTATTTATTACATATATTTAAAATGATATTTAAGCAAGCTTTAATAATTAAAAACAGACATGTTAACAAAAATTCGAATTTTTTAAATATTAACTTCTTTTATTAAAATCTTTTGTATTTATGAAACCAAATCGGTTATTTTGTATTTTTAATAAAGTACTTGTGGATCTATACTTACATGATATTTCTCTTTTATTTTTATTTCTATCACTTTACAGAAGAATACAAATACATGTATTTTTGTTACAAATATTATTTATTGAGCAATTATTATAAATATGTATATTATTAATATTTCACTGGCAAGAATTCAATTTGTGGAAAACGTAATAGTTATTGTCATAAAAGTTATATAATATATAATTGGAAACAGTATTCATGTATATAAAAAGTTTAAATCACATTTTATTTCATCATAATATTATTATTATATATTATTATTATATATTATTATTATAAATAAAAGAATAATTTATGTAACAATCTATAAGAATATGTTTATTTAGATTTTACAAAAATACTGCTTCCTTAGTTGATCTGTAGTATGACTCAAATATATAAATGAGGCAAGAATGAAAAATGAAATGTTTAAAAAAATCATTAATAATTGTCGATTTACTTAAAATTATTTATAATTTTTTATATCTAATACTACTGTATACATTATGGAGATTTCAAAAATTTATAAACTAAATACTATAAAAAATTATATCTAAATTCTATATATATTATATTGAATATATATTGAAAATTTGCAATTAATATTCAATAAATATAAATAATATTTATAAGTAAGAAATTAATCGAAATACTTTGATATAATCAGATAGAATATGTTTAGTTATATTTTAAGAATTTTAGAAAATTTAAATCTTTGTGTTAGAAACACCATCATAATTTGAGAGTCACAAATGTTTTAATAATTTGAAAGTTACAGATTATGAAATAAATACATTTTTGATAAAGTTCTAAATTGAGTACAGTGAATTATATCTTGTAATAAAATTATATAGTTGTGTTTATAATATACAATAATAGAATTTACATTTAGTAATAAAAACGATCTTTGTTGTTACTGATGAAAAAGAATTTATAATGCTTTTTATGATTTATATAATACTTTTAACAGTGCTTAACAAATGAGCAATATTTAGTATACGTAATTAATAATTAAAATTTTATTATTATGTTACTAATAAATATGTTTTGATTCTTAAAATGCACAAGTCGTACATCTGGAATTAATGATACAGAATATTGTAAATTTTGGAACGATGTGCATTTTAAAGATTGTACAAAAAAAAAGTATATAAAAAAAAAAAAAACCATAAGATCAATCGTCCTTACTGTTTTTTAAATCTATTGCTTTCAATTACAAACGGTGCGATTCAAAAATAATACTTTTTTACATTACGAAAAAATCGTGGATAACATAATTAAATATGTTAATTATTTTTGAATTATAAATCACTTAATCACTATCAACATAATATTATTATTATATATTATTATATACAATAGACTACCAGTCTATAACATCAGTCTTAATGCATTTAATTGTTTATATAAAATTACAAAATGTCTTGAGCAAATGATCAATCTTCTTTTATTTATTTATAAGCGCATTCCGGCAATTTTTCATAAACACAAAATATTATCGCCGAAATTAAAAATAAAAATTTCTACGCCCGTCAAAAACTTTTTAATAAAAAAGGAAAACAAAAAGAAAGGATGTTAGTGATATATAATAGTAGAAAGTAACAATAACAATTATTTTTAAATTAACACCGTTTGCATTGACCTGCGTAGTAAAGAATTTAGATGTCACTGCTTACCACTACTGCTTATAACTGTATTTAAAAATATTGCCAACTACTTCACACCATATGAACTATATTTTTATTCTATGATCACAGTACGACTTTAATAGAATCGAATATCGATTTTACGATACTATTGTCACCATATAAGAAAATATTAAAAGTAAATATGTAAGTACTTTCTTACGGAATTCGATTATTCTTTTTTTTTTGTATCGATTAGAATATCTCGGAGATAATCGAAGATAAATCGAAGATAATCTAACGCGTTCCATTGCAAAATAGCCTCTTTCCATAGTTTTTTTTTTTCTTTCTTCAGTGACTAATGTCACACGATGTCTTCTTTCAAAGATGGTAAATCCAGTGCCGTTTCAAGTATCTTCTCATTCTTCGATTCGATTAACGAACTGTCCATTTCGTCGATCTTACACGACATTCGCCTATTATTCAAAATTTGTATCTTTTTGCTTTTTATTTCAGAACTGAGCCACTGTCGGGTCAACGTCGATTCTGTCGACTGGCATATAATAATGATCTTGCGAATACAGAGGCTTATAAGTACAAAACCTGCGAGCATCGAGAGATAAATCAAAACACTCTGGAGGACTGGTAAGAAATTCAAATAGAACCAAAAACGAACTAGCATCGACATTGGTAACTTGGACATTCCCTAGAAAAAAAAATAGATTTTGTTTTTGAAATGTATCGATATATTCGATACTGAAGGTACGCGTTCGATACTTGAAATTCGATATTTTCTAGTACTTACGATTTCGAACCACAGCAACGGTAGCACGAAATTTTCGAATTTCTCCACTCTGGACATGTGACCGATATTTTGCAAAGCCATGTTGATTTGAAAACGGAACGCGAATTTCAAAGGTAGACCTGACTTTGGTTGAACATACAGAAAAGATTCATGAAGATCTGGATTTGGATTCAACCCCTCGACAGCTTCCAAGATGCTCGGATCAGCCTTGTAGAAGTGCGGATACGAGAGAGCAATTGGAAATCCTGCATCAAAGTAAGTGATAACATGAATATTAAACTCTTGTTATTTTTTAATCTTTTTTAACGCCATGTTCTCCATGATTATACATGTTGATGTTACATTTATTTACAACCGGTGTTGTAATTTCTTGTATTACGTAATTATTTTTTCTCTTACGCAATCTTTACTTGTTATTTTTTAATCTTTTTTAACGCCATGTTCTCCATGATTATACATGTTGATGTTACATTTATTTACAACCGGTGTTGTAATTTCTTGTATTACGTAATTATTTTTTCTCTTACGCAATCTTTCAGCATCCACTATGATACTGATGATCCAGTACGAATATGCGTCATTAATAATTAGAGCGATTAAAATATATCTATTGATTGATACATAAACGGATTTCTTTTCTGCATCTAAATTATAATTTAATTGATCTATTTTATCGTATCAGTTTTATGCATTGAAATTCATTGAAAAAATGTGAGGATGTGGCTGTACATTTAATTAATATAATTAACTGTTAGCTTATGCAACATCTTTCATATCTTCCAGTTTTTAAAATATGGAAATTTATATTTGCAATAATTTAAATGGTCATCTTACCATAGTAACAGTCGGTGACATCAATTAAGCCAGGTTT
>NIPQ01113169.1:0-14296 GCA_002806875.1 Lepidotrigona ventralis hoosana
GGTTCATCATATCGAAGTTCCACGATGTTACGTGCAAGAAATACGTTTCGCGTTTTCGTTCCCTCTTTTCCGCGAGGCGACGAAAGACCGACTCTATTAAGTCGGTTGGAGAGAGAGAGAGAAAGGGGGGGAGGACAGAGGGGTTGTTCGTTACGAAACCATGAAACGCGGGAGAAATCGCGCGACATCAAAGACGAGGAAAAGTTCCCCGAAACGGAACGGTGGATTCGAATCGAAGTGTGGTTAATTTGCGCTCCGGTTATTGCCAGCCTGAAAGGCGTTGCCGGTGCGAAAATTATTAAAGCGCGGTCGCTGGCAAATCAACGTTTACCGCCGAGACAGGAAACGCTCGAAAGAGTACCGCGACGTTCCTGCGAAAAGAGTTCTTTCAACAAGAATTTGATTTCCATTCTCATGTTCGGGATTCTTTTTCTTTTCTTTTCTTTTTTTAGAGTCGTTGGAGTTTATGAAATTTTCACGATGTTCCAGGGGACGCGGCAGAGCCTCTCGAGCGCGGAGTCACGAGATTTAAAAAGTTTCTTCAAAGTTCGATGGAATTTCGAGATACTCCATCGAGGTTTTTCGCGATACGCGGTGAAGTTTCAGTTCAGGATCGTTGAGAATTCGAAACTCCCGAAAGTTCTCGAAAATTCCCGAACGATCTTCGAGATTTCCAAGAATTTCGCCGAACGACCGGCGTAGAACACGAAGCTACGAGCCGAATTTCGAAACACGAATTCGGAGGATCACATCCGTCCTCCGTTGCAAACTGCCGGTAGAAATCTGCGCGTGTAACTGGAACGTTGGTTAAACTACCAGCCGCAACCTCGTTTCCCGTCATTTTCCCCTCTCAACCCACGGTTGTTCCAGCGAGGAACAACTCGGCCAAGAAACCAGAGATACGAGGCGAGTATATACGTACACTCTTCTCTCCATTCGGCCTAGAAATTCGGGCGAACAAAGAAGCCAAAGGGGCGAAAGAAGGACGCGGGATAAGCAGCGGAGCGCAGACGACTCGGTAATATACGATATTCCTTGACACCAGCCCGGGGATATTAAATAAAGAATCCCCCGCAGTCTCGCGGGAAGCCCCGGGGCAGCGTTTCGCCCATTACCGATCATCCCTCCCGCGTATTCCTCCGGAGACGAGACGCGTATCTGCCGATATTATGGCCCTATTCATGCCAACTTACCGAATATCCTAACAATGTATTACGCGAGTCAATGCCGTTCCAAGCGCCATCATTTCCGGCCCTCTCTCTCTCTCTCTCTCTCTCTCTCTCCATCTCTGCATTATAGAGTACGCCTTTATCGACGACGAGCGAAGGAGAAGACTGCGATTTTAATTATGTTTGAGCAGAGGGACGAAACCGGTGAAAAATTTAGTTTCAGACGGAGGGTTCGAGAAGAGAAACACCAGGAAGATACATCGATAAAAGTTCGTCTCTTTCCCGATCCTTGCTTCATTTCGTGATCACGTCGTTCATTCTAACTTGCGATTAGTGCCTGCGTAGGAGGGCAGTTGAGCGAAATCTTCTCGAGAATTACGAATTATTAAGTAAAGCTCATCTTTCCGATATTCATCTTTAACTATTACATCTATGTTATATTACTCGTTTTTGTATATACTACACATACGTTTACATTTACAGTGAACATGGCAGAATACGTTCTGCGTTATAGGAAACCAACATTTTTCGGCGCAACGAGTTTGTTTTCACGCGGGTTCGGTCCTCTTATTGTCAGTCGCAGCATCGCTAAAGAGACACGATTCGCGAGAAAGTAAAATCTCTTCCACGTCTATGGACCGATCTGTTTTTGCTTTTTCTTTTTCCTTTCTTTCTTTATATAATAATTGTACTCTTTTCCATTGCCCATTACGACAAAATCAACCCTCGCCACAGTCGATCAACGGCGAACCTTCCCGAACAAACAACCCCGCTCGTGGCAAAACAGCCGAACGGGAAATCGCATAGCGGGGCAAAGGCCTTAAACTGTCGCGTGACTCTCTCCGAGAAGTCGTCGCGGTTGTTTTCTTTCAATTAGCCGCAAGCAGGCTAATAGAAGCGCGAAGAATCTGGCCTTGCTTTCATTCTAAACAGCCGAGCCCCGAGACGATTTCGCGCGCTTCGCTTATCGGTACGCTTCTTTCCCTGGGACCGGAACTGAACAATCGTAGGCACGGGAAAACGAGTGGGAGTGGGAGAAGAGACAAGAGCGACAGAGGACAATGCAGCCTACGACGAAGGCTACGACGAAATTGCTCGAGATCTTGAATGCCAGCTCGTGAGTTAACGTCGAAAAGCTTCTGAGTGACTTGCTCGGGGTTTAATCACCGGCTGAAACTTCGCTAATGGCGGCTGGCAAAGTGCTCGCGAACGAACCCAATGCTTCTCTCTCTCTCTCTCTCTCTCTCTGAAGCTTCTCTCGGCCTAGCGTCTCTTTGTCGCCGAAAACTTCCAGGAACGCGCGTGCACGCGTTTACATTGCCGCGTAAAGTAAAAAGGGAAGAGAAACCTAGGATCGTTCTCGTCTCGAGGATTGAGAGCGTGCCACGGCTTGATAAAGCGACGCGCTATCCGGTTGTTGAGGACGAGTCCTTCAACCGGAACCGAGAGATTTCTTCGACTCGAGACTCGTTCGCCAAGTTCTTCAGAGCTGGGTACACGCGCGACCTGCCCCTCTCGCCCAAGATTGTTTTACTTCCGTTTGCGTTTCTACGTCTCTGCGTGCCTTCTGAATGAGACGCGTTCGAGGGTTGGAACTTTCTGCGTGGAAAGTTCTGCTGGTCATTCGCATCAAACGAATACGTCCGCCTTATTGGCTAAATGCGACGATTATTAAATTAGAAATTTCCACTTTGCAGCCAAAGCTTCGTGCTTTCTAAAGCCCGCGGCTCGTACAATTTATCAAGCTCGGAAACTCTTTGAAACCTTGGACTGAGACCACTAATAAGCAGTAGTTCCCTCGACAACATGGCGTGCTTTTCGAAAACTCGCCGCCTTCGGGCTTCCGCATTTGTTGCGCGATTTCTTTGAACCGTACGCCGCGTCAACGCGCACTGTGTATTCGATGTATTCTTTCCCGCAAAACGATGCCGCACGTGAAAATGAAACGACCGTGTCCAGAATTTATTAAACGTATAGTACCCCTTTGAGGAATAATAGCGAGCAGCCATTTCTTGTTTCTCATCTGTTGTTCTTGTCGTCAAAGCACCGTTATTCTTGGAAACGTGAATAATATTCAAACACACGTGTTCCTGGACTGAAGTACGTTTTACCCGGGCCAATGTTCGAATAAAATGTTGGAAAAATGATTGCTCGAGTAACACGGAATCATCTTATCTTTTTGAAGCGAGCCAACGAAATTCATTCATTGTTTGACCATCGAATGAGATAACATTTCATTTCATTTTGCACTTTGCACTTGTTTCTAGAAAATAATCTCTCAAATAGCTTCCAGCACGCTTCACCTCCTGCTGGAATTATTTGTTTATTTCTATTTCTATGAATTTATTTAAATTAGCTGAACATGCTTGCTTGAAAACGGTTTCATTTGAACTGGAGATAAAGTTGTTTCTCGCACGTTGTTTCCCGAGTAAAAATAATAAATTGCTGGATATGATTCGTTGTTTTAAATTTGCAGTTACTCGGTTACTCTTTACCTCAAGTAAAATTTACCCAACCCTGGTTTTATCTACAGGTGGTGCTCACCGCTCTCGAAACTTCGAGCTTGTTTCGGATTTCGCATTCGCGAAAATATTCACGAGACACGTCACGTGCCTGGACCACGTTTTTTTTTTCAATATTATCCAAAAGTCTTGCTCGTGGAAGAAGCATGACTTCCATTTGGAAACATAAAATTTAGAAAAAGTACAGCTGTATTATCGTTAGATTATAGAGGACGATACAATTTCAAAACGATACATTCTTTTTTTCTTTCGAGTTTCGAAAACTTGCTCCGCGAGGAATTCATTGTTTAACAAGCAACGCACGTTTCGAGCTGCCATTCTCGTCGCGAGAGGGCAAAAATACACGTAGCCTGGAACTGGGCAAGTTTCTCGAGTTTGCGATTTGAGAAGTGTGGATTGCAGCAAGATATGCTGGCTGTCGCTTTGTCCTATCCACTCTGCCGAGACAGCGACGTGTCCTGCAAAACTTTACAACTATCCTTCTCGTCGACTCCACCTGATGAGCGTGTATTTCTTCGCCACTGACACCCTTTCTCGAAATCCTTTTCATTTCCCATTTTTTATATGATATATCCACTCCCCCCCCCTCCAAACAAAAAAAAACAACTGCACAGAATTAAAATTTTTTTTCTTTTTTTTTTTAAATAAACCTTGTCAAAATATGTAATGACAATATGGTTTGGAACGAAGTTCTAGAACTCATCGGAAATTGGAAAAAAATGGAAATTATTTTCCGAATAATCTCATATTTTTATCATAATTCTACGTTAAGAATTTCTCGTTCACGCAATGATATTCCCGTGATAGCAATAATGAATTTTGCCATCGTCACGGTTATCCAGCTGCTGATCCTTGATTTCCCCGAGAATTCTGACTCGCGATTCAAACGAAGAATCGATATCGACGGGGATCGAACGCTAGTTTGACAAAATTAATTTAATTATATGATATGCAAATATAATTTCGCGGGGGAATTTAGAATAATTGGATGAAACAACGTTAAATTATGACGTTCGATTCGGAATTCGAGGGAAGGACGTCTATTAAATTGTCAGCATTTAATTTTATTCGACTGTAATTCAATTTTTAACGGATTCGATTGAAGATTTCGTCCGATTTCGGTCGTACCAATTTATCTCGCGCTTTTCTCCAAATTCACACAGGAGTCGAGAAATCGGCCGAAGACGATGAGATCGCGAGGCTGCTACGTCGAACAGCGAGCAAGCTCGACCGGATCGGGGACTAATTTCTAGAAAGGAGTTTTTAATCTCGAGCAACCCCTCGACGTGCCGGTCTATATGGATTATAATTATGCTCGGGTGGCTTCGTTTTAGGGAACGGCTGGCGAACCCTTCGCCGCTCCGGGCAGCCCGCTTTTCGCTCTGCTATAATTGGTATTTATGCCCGTGGCCGCGCGCGCCGTGATTTGTGGCTGAAACTCTGTTAATGAGACGCACGTGTCCGTTAATTAACCGAGACCTGCTGCTGCTGCGCCTACCGGCCGAACGATCGCCAGGATTAGCCGCGTCCTTTTTCTCCCTGCGGGATAGCGCCTCGATCGTGCGACGTATCTCGCTGGCCGATTGTTTTCAATCATCGTCCGCCCCCGTCGTTAATCACGAGACTTTGCTCTTTTACTTCTGGGAGCTGCTTGCAAAGAAAGTTTGCCAAGAACTTGTTGTTCCAACGAAGTTGGAACCGGGTGAAATTCGGGGGTGAAACACACGTTACGTGGCGGTCGTACTTGGTCTTGGAGTTATTTTCTTTCCTTCTTTCTTTCTTCCGGTTTACGAATTACGATGGATTATGAGTATCCGGTGAGAATATCTAGAGGGGACGGAATTTTGGCTTCCTCGCGAAAAGGAAGCGAATGAAGTAAACGACGTATGAAATGAAATTCTGCTTCCTTCGTTATCGATCACTTACCTCGTCCCAGCCTCTGACCCGGCGGACAACCCGAGAACGATCCGCAGACCCAAATTTACCCGCAACGGCCGTTCAAACCCACCCGGTTTCTAGCCAGATTCCCCGGCAAACTTCTCCGTGCAATCCACCCGAGAGACTCTTCGAAAACACCCCTCGCGTAAGAACGTGTGGGGTGTAATGCGGCGGTCCATTGGCGGGAAGTTAATAAAGAAATATACAAGGTGACCAACCTCCACATTTAATATCAATTTGCCCTGGCCGGTTCTTTTTTCTGCCCCTCCGTGGGATGGCTGTCCCTTCGAGACTCCCTGGCCCCCCCCTCTCTCTCTCTCTCTCTTTCTCCTGTCCTTCGCCAAGGGTAAGAGATCTCTCGGAGAAACGAGGAGCAGCGACGACGATAAGAAAATAAGGGAGAGCTAAGGGAAGAGGGTTGAGGGAAGGTAAATGGCTAGGTATCGTAACGCAGCGGGAAAGAGGTGGTGAAACCGACTACTAGCCAGGAATTTTCGTGGTGGAAGCCTGCCCAAGGGGCTGAAAAGAAAGTCACGAGGGAGCGGAACGCGTCGCGGGAACTTCCTTCTTCGCCCGGGACGAAGTAATTGTTAAAACGCGTTCCGAAAGATGAGAGCTGCTGATTACTTTCCTGCCTCCATGCACTTCCTCCCCACTCCTTTTCAGTCGCTCAGAGTGCGTCTCGCGACTTCTTCAACCCCCTTCCCCTTTTCCTTTTCATCCTTTCTTTCTTTCTTTCTTTCTCCGCTCGCCTTTCTCCTTTTTTTTTTTTTCCTTCAACTTCGTCCTCTACGAAGATTTGTTGCAAATGCCCTTCCCCGTCCTCGGATGAGGAGTACCCTCGCGACTCCGTGGAAATCTAGCAAATTGACGGGGACCTTCTTGTCTCGCGAGAAGGAAATTAGTCGAGTAACGCGGCCGAGTACTTGGACGCTCCTCTGCTTAATGCCGCCATGATGCCGCTTTGTGGCCACGTTTTCGTTTTATTCCGGCCGGTTAAATTCGACGCTCCGGATACCGACGTCGCCCCGTCGAGAGGGTGATTAAGCTTTTTTCGCTACTCTTTTCTCAAATTAAGTTCGAGCACGCTAAAGCGCCGGCAAAAAGGATTCTTTTAGGAAGTTTTCAGCCAGACTGGGCAGATGCCAGTGCTTTCCCCGCGCCGTTCATAAATTATATCAGATACGTTTAATAATAGATTTTCGTGGATTTCGCGTCGTTTACGAGCGCAATTGTTAACCCGCTCCAATTTTTCTCGCGAACAACAACAGGTATCGTCGAAATCTAAATCCTATTGTCTCTAATTACGAAGTCTCTAATTACGAAATCTCTAATCCATCAGAAACAGCCACGGACAGGCGAATCCCCGCGAATTGGTGAAACCGAATAGCGACCTCGGGGCAAATCGAAGCCCGGGTGCCGCTCGATCGAAACCCGGAAATCCTTTCGATTAACAGCGCGTCGAACCGGACGCGAGGAATTAATTTGCCGTCACTCTTAAACCCCTGAAACCTCCCCCTCAACGTCCGAAAACCCACGGAAACATGAATTATGTCCGAAGAAGCGCGCAGCTGTCACCGAACGGCCGTGGTAATTGCGTTATTTGCATTTAAAGCGGAAAAAGCCCGCGCGAGGGACGAGTCACGGTTGGAAAAGGCACGTTTCGAGCGTCCTTTGACCGCCTCCCGTCTTCGAGACATAGGCGTTTCCCCTGGCATCCCTTTGTGGTTGCGTCTGCCTCTTATCAAGGCCGACAGGCTGGCCAACGCGATTACCAACTGCACGGATGCCGTCAAAGTCATCGTCTCGATTTTACAGAAAAAAAAAAAAGAAGAAGTTGAAGAATCATCAAGAGGAAATTTTCAAAAAATTTCCAAAGCGATGACAAAAGGCTTACGCTTGTTGAAAGCGACACTTTCGTTCTATTCGCACGAATGCTTCTCCTCGTTTCTTCCCAACCAACCCTTCCCCTTCCCCGTTTACTCTCGCTCGGCTCTATTTACACGTTTTCCCGCTATTTATTTTCACTCGACTTTCAGCCTTTCCCTTCGCCCGTCCTTCAAATTAATATTTACACCTGTACAGCCGAGCCCATCAATCACCGGCCGCCACACTTACAACGATCTCACGGATGGATCTTCACACCCCTAAAAGTGCATTATTTCACACCCGGGGCCCCGCGCCTGTCCCCCGTCCGCTTCATTCCACATTCCCTCTTACTCCATTACCTCTATCCGCTCGTCCATCCTGCAATTTTCACACTCGCGCGCGCTCCTCGTCAGTGAGACAGAGAGCACCAAGCCGTAACAATTGTCTCAGGCTCATCGTTTCAAATTCCACGAGCAACAAAATGAAACCCTCACCCCCCCTCCTTCGTCCCGCTATACATTCGCAGATATCAAAAATCGAAATATTTTCGAGGAATGTTTCAATCGGAATTAAATTGTCGAATCAAACTGTTCCTCTTTCCCGACTCTTGCGATTAGGTTCGCATTGTTCAACTAGACAATCGTATGATAAAAAAAAAAATTTGCAACTATATTGTTAAAAGACTCAATATTGTACTATTTCGATTTAAATCAAAGGTATGGCTGTAAAGTGTAATATTTGCGTACGTTGAATTATGGCGTCAGTTTGACCTTTTTCCTAGAAATGCGTACGCTTGACAGTGGTGATACTGAAAAAAGGCAGACCAAGGATAATAGGGATAGAATCGTGGTACAATGCGCCACTAGTGGCTCACTTTATGATTTCAGTAGCACATAGAGCAAGTTTCGTTAATAAATAAAAAGAATAATACAAGGTACATAATACAGATAAATAATACAAGATAAATAATACAAGATAATAATACAAGAATTAATATTGAAATTAACTACCTATTCTCCCGTTCCAAGTGATGTTGACTTGATAAATTTTCGAAAGATGCTACCTGCCGAAACTTTCCCAAATCTCAGAAAGTTTACACAGAAATGCATATCCCTATTTGGAAGTATAAATGCGAACAAACTTCCTTCTCTATGGAATTAATCAAGAATAAACACCGATCGAGAATTCAAAGAAATCTCGCTACAACAGAATTAATTAACTCTAGACATAAATTGGTCATTTGGTCAAGAGCAAATCCTATTGAAAATTAAGTTATTTTGTCTTTTTTTTGTTGTTAAAATAATTTAGCGACGGATCTTTTACGAGGTCACTTGAGAAAAAACTTGGCACGTAGACCGAGAAGTTTGACCATCCGTGAGATAGACAGTTTAGCACTGACCAGCGTGCTATCAACGATGTTGGGACTGGTCAGTGACAAAGGCACGAGAGATCAAAAATCACACTTTCCAACGATACCAATTGAATTTAAAAATATTCGTTAGTTTTGTAACAGCGATTGTTCAAGTTTGGATTTGAAAGTTCACTGAGATAAATGTCTGCTGTAATAGAGCGAAAATTATCAGCTGATGTTACATAACTGTCGTTGGCGATAAAGGACGAAGATCGTATCGACGGACCAGAGTCGCGAAATTCGTGTGAAATCGTCGCTCACAGAGACGACGGAACTAGTTGTAAGAAAGGAAACTGCAGGGAGGAAAACTCGCGAACGAATGGAATGCAAACAGAGGAGCGCAGCAATAATACCTCTCTGACGCAGCAAGAAATTCACTTTGCGGAATCGGATCGACGACTGATCTAAATATTAAGTAGTATCGCGGAACGGGACGAGATGGTTCGACAAACGCAACAAGCGTGCGAACACGGAGCTGATCCTGGAAAAATGTTTTGCCGTGGTAACGAAACCTCCGGTCTGACTGCTGCGTTTTGTTTCTATAACCGGCGGAATAACATTCCGACCGCTTATCTTCGAAACAGCCGCCGCTCTCCAACCGGGCGAAAAGAAACTTACGTGCGCGTTCCTCCTCCGCCAGTTCTAGTTCTTTTTTTTTTTCTTTCTTTCTTTTCTCCACGACGGAGCAACGCGAAAGAGTTTCGCGAAAGAATCGGAACGGTTTGCCCCAGTCTCCTCTTTTATTCTCCTCCGTTTCCTTCGTCTTCCTCTTTCTCTTTCTCTTTTTTTTTTTACTCGTCCGTTTCCAACCTTTACGACCGTCACGGCATGATTAACGACGGCATAATGTTACGCTGAACAAAAGTGAATTCGTGGCAAAAGGCTGCCGGGAGAGAAACACGCCGGATGCGCGAAAGACGGACAACTCTTGCCCTTTGTTTCTCGCCAACTTTGCCAGACTTATGGACTTCGTCTCTACTCGCGTTGGGCGTACGTGATATCCACGATTTTTCTTCTCCTTTTATCCTTCATTTTGTTACTCTTGATATTTGGAAACGCGACAGTCTGGTATACGCAATTCTCTTGGAAAATTTCTCATTCGACGATATTTATGATTTCGAGAAACATACACAAACACGTGCAAGTACATATATATATATATATATATATATATATATATATATATGTGATAAGAGTCTTTTTTCCCTCTGTCCTTGCACTTTCGACCCTCAGATCCCCCTGTTTCTTCCAGCCAAGGCTACGGCTCGTTCACAGGCTGTGACGTAATTGATTTTGCGACCGGTGTCCTTCGACCGGCAGAAACGACCAGGCTTAATGGGCAGACGTTTCGTCCTTCTCTTTTACGGTGCCACGTATCCGACGAGCCGCCGCCATTACGCTTGCTGGCGAGCTTTCCTCCTCGACGTGGAATGCGACAGTAAAGAAAATACGCGTCGCGCGAGCTTTTACGAACCTCCACGATACCACGGCCATTCTGGAGGACTTTTGCGGAAAATTTTCGCAATGCTTTCGACCAGGTGAACCCGCGTTTGTGTCTCTTTCGATCGGCGAGTCGAGTAGACATTTCGGAAACAACGAGAAGTTGCTCGATCTCTTTGAGTCACAGTTTTAAAGTCGACACGTCGATCTAAAACTGAACCAACTTTCTCTTTTGAATTTTAATCCTGTCGTCTCTCGCCGTGAATTGTAAAAAAACATTCAATGGTCGTGAATTGTAAAAAACATTCAAAGTTCGACGTTAATTGAAAAGCGCTGCAGTTCGTCCGATAGCTCGCGTAGAATTGAATTGACTTTGCTCCCGTTCGTGTCGTTTATAGCACTCTCTTGTCCCTCCTCGGGATCTCTCGTAGTTTCCTAAAAGATCCTTTGTGTCCGTTTTATGTTTCCCCTTCGATGTAAATTTGATGCGGCACGCTTCACTTTCTTTACAGAGCAGTCTCTCGCGATCTAAATGGAAAATCGTGGCCGTCGCGAGTAATCGAGACCTCCCTTCCAATCGCCATCATTGGCCATCGATCGTGGAACATTTAGCCGGAGGACAATCGCCACCACGTAGCAACCAGTGAACTGGACTGGGGCAGAGCAGAGCACTCGAGTCAAAGTAGCAGAGGATACTATATTTCGCACCGCTGGCCATCGACGCGATCCCGTTAAGAGGATGCAGACACGCGTCTCCCATCAGCTTATGGACCTGTAAACGCGCTGGACGTGTTTACACGGCCATAACCGCGCTCGTCTTCTAAATAAGTTAACCCGAGGCATCTCGTGGTCCTTTGGCCGCGACAGCGTTTTACGAGGACAACGACAAAGTACCGATATATATATATATATATATATATATATATATATATATATAACGATATATAAAACTTGGGGTTCAGCTCGGTCAATCACGAGCTTCCTTCGAACCGCGATCTTAACCCTTCTTGCCCGCTGCGACACGCTAAATCACGGCTAACTTGTTTCCTGCGCATGCAAGAACTCGGTCCGAGGGTGGAACGATCGCCGGAGAACCAGACGTTTACGTCTTCCGTGAATTACGGAAAACTCGTTGGTGCTGGAGTGATTTGGCCGTAGGAGTTTCCCTTGCTCCCGTATATGGGAGTAGCTTGCGACAGGGGGATTAAGTTCGAGCAGTTGCTTCGGCTTGGTTTAATGGCTGACATTGGCCTTGATTTGTGCTTCGATTCTACAGACGTATCCGTACTGAGGATCGTACAACTGCTGGATTCAAGTAGAATGGCGAGCTCGTCGTTTAATCTTCCCGGGCGTTCAATTTCGTACGACGTTTTATATTCGAACCGACGCCCACTCGGTCGAAACTAAACGTATCTGTCTTGTTTAATATTGAAAATATTGCTTCGAATAGAATCAGTCTCAAGCGCAAAGATGCGTCATCGAGAGGCGGAAGAATCATCGGGGCAGGAAGCACCATCAAATCTGATTTTAACGTTGGGTCGAATATTTGAACGTGTTTGTTTGAGCACAAGCCAGTATAATTGATAAAGAACGTTTCTAACGATAAAATAGATGGTAAGTAAATTGGTTCAACATCTCCCATTGGTTATGAACTCGCGCGGCAAACTCCGCGTATCTGGAAAAATGATGTGGAAAATCATGGCCCGGCGCAGTTACATATTTTCTCTGCAAACGGACGGTATTTTCGCAACAGTTTGTCGTTCGACAAACATTTTTAATGCTCCATAAAGTTCCCAGGCGATTCTGACACGTCCCAGTTACGTCCGAATAAAAATCCTAAAAAAAAAGGGAGAGAGAGAGAGAAAAAAAAAAGAAAAATGATTCCGGCGAAAATATCACCGCGATATTTCATTCGCGTGTGTAGAAGCAACCAAACCAAACGCCATTTCCAAAGTTTCGCGCTCGAATCTCTCTCATTCGACACCGAACGATTGTTTGAAATTTAAACTCGACGATACTTGAATATCACGCTTGCAATATCAAAATCAAAATCGAATAAAATGGAGGACGTTCCCATCTCTCTTCCATTTGTCCAAAGTGGCAATTACCGAAATATCGAGTGATCCCATCCCTCCCCCCCCCTCCACCCACTCCTGAGGCGTGAAAGTCTAATTTCTGCGGCAATCAGCAGAAATTCGAGTAATCGACTCGAGATCGATCGCCGATCACCAAAACACTCGGCGAAACTTGCGCGCACGGATCGAGCTAGTTTCGACGGTTCAGAGGGGTTTGATTCCGCGTTATCAAGTCGGGATCTTGGCATTCGGGTGTGCGCAGCTGTCGCGTGTTCGCGCAAACACACGAGTCGAATCCCCTACTAATAATTCGAATGGAAATTGGCCTGCAGCGTTCGAGATATCCGGCCGGGTTTCCGCCACCGTGTCCCCTTTCTCAATTATGCGTCTTCGAGATGTTACCGTTCGCTGCAAGATAGCGGGATCCCGAGCTGGGGCGTGTGAGCCACACCGACTCCGCGTCGGATTACAAGCATGCAAATTGCCGTGCGAGTTGTTGACACACCGAGCAAACTTTCACAAAAATTCCCTTGCCGCGGATTTTCGTGAAACAAATTGCCAGCCGAGTTCAATGTTTCCCCTCGCGGTCTGTTCAGTCGTAATCCCATGATATTCAATTTTTGTCGACCTGTGAACGTATTTAACGGCCGTAGTCTCTTAATAAAACCAAAGGTGGAAGATGGCGTGATCACGATGTCAGCGCTGGCACGCGTTCGCCATAATGCACCAATTCCGGCGGCGAATGCTCTCGGAATTAAATAGCGATCAATCTTCCTCGAGGACCGCTCTCGCGAACCACCATCCGTCGAACAAAACAGAATCGAGGTGAAAGAGAAAACAATTTCGCTTTTATCCGAACCACCCTTCTCTCCACCTTTCCCCACGCCGGCACGCGCTCCGGTTCTCTCTCTCTCTCTCTCTCTCTCTCTCTCGACTTTAACGACACGCCAACGAGCTTGTTCGACGTCGACTTCCGACCAGCAGAGACTCCGCCGACACGGCGTATCTGCTTATTCATCGTCCGCGTAATGGGGTGGTTCAGTCTCCCCCCTTTTCGAACAAAGCGAAGAAACGAATTGGCAGCCGACCGACGGCATTCGAGGGTGACTTTCGCTATTTTACCGACGGCGAGGAAGGCGACGTGCACCCTCTAGAACTCTAGAAGGAACGGATCGATGAGGAGTAGGAGCACGAGTAGGAGAGAGAGAGAGAGAGAGAAAGCGTGGAGGGAAGATGGAGGGATGAAAACGGTGGTTAGGATGATGGTACGACGATCGCTGTACTATCTCCGGTGAACAAAGCCAGCGCTAACCCCTGCATGCCGGAAGCTTGAACAGAGGAAAGGGGACAGGGCCTGAGTCGTAGGACTTCCGGTTCATCCCTTCGGCGGCTCAGTCAACCCTACGCGAATCGATCCGTATCTACTCCTCGAAATGTGCGTGCGTCCCGATCTCCGAGTATGAAAGAAACGAAATCTTTCCTCGCCGAGTGTTTGTCTAAGCAGAAGTTCGACGACGTAATTTGAATTTTAATCAAGTCTCGAGCTGATTAAAATGCTCGGGCAAGTTTGNTCTCGAGCTGATTAAAATGCTCGGGCAAGTTTGCTTGCGAGGAAAGGTTTGTTGTGGAAAGTTCTTCCCGTTAACACTTAGCACGATCCCGACACGGTAAAAATTCATCGCTCCGCAAAGTGTCGAAATTCGCGACAGGTTTTTTTTTTTATACAAAATAATGGCGATGACATCCGTCTCGAAAGCTTCTTACGCAGTGTTTCCCGGAAGTCAATCGGTCACGAAAGCCGCGACAAAAGGTGGCTCGCGAGTAAACGACGACTCGTCCACGGAGATTCGATGAATCAGCGTGCGGCAACAA
>NIPQ01113172.1:0-14500 GCA_002806875.1 Lepidotrigona ventralis hoosana
GCCTCGGGCACTGGATAGAGTATCTCTCCCCTCCCCCCCTCCCCCCTCCCCAGCCCTCGCCGATTGCGCGGCGTGCATCGTCGAGTTTTCGCGCGCGAGACGCAATAATGCTAACGTGTCTGTGATTTTAACGCGGCGCGAGGCGGTCGCTCTCCACCCCTTTTCTCCGGCGGTTTTCGAACGAGGGAAAAATAAATAAATAGACGACGCGCGCGGTTATTGAAATCCGTGGCCTGTACAACGCTCGTTGCCGGGTTTGACGGGGGCCAGATCGCCGGTTTGAAACGCGGCCGCGCGAAACGCTTGACATCCCGACCCCTCCCAACTGCTGTCGGTCGGTCTTTCTTCCATCGCTCTCAGCAAACTCTTCTCCGTCTCGGGCTTCTTGCACGTGCTTTGCTCCGCGTCTCTCTCTCTCTCTCTCTCTCTCTCTTTGTGTGTTTGCGCGTTTCCTTCGAATCCCCCGAAGGCCGATCCTGCTCCGTAATCGATCGGATTAATAGTTAAAAGCTTCGACGATGAGAGGTTCCTGTGTTTAGTGCAAGCTTGCTTCGCCTTTCACTTTTTTCCTTTCTGTCGATCCCTTCGATCGTACGTGAATCTCTATGCATTTTTAGGAAACTCGAGTGTGCGAGTACGCATATATGACACATACTACTAGTAAATATTTTTTTTTATAAAATACCGTGAAAGTAAGTGTTTTTGCGAAAACAGTTGTACGATTCCATAAAGTGACGAAAAATTGTCGTTTCGGGCATGTTGCTCAACAACTGAAGTCCATTTCGTTTCGTGTTGAATGATTTACCACGCTTAGTAATTAACATCAACAATAATTATAGCCTGATTTACTATCGCGTAACTAATAGATGGACATTGACGACTGGTTTTCTTCATTCCTTGCCTACAGTCTTTGCAATCGTTCTCGTAACTCACTCGCTATGCAGTGTACACGTTTCGTGCTCGTGTTTCGCACAAGCAATCCCAACCCATTGAACTCTCGTAATAATCCGCGAAAAGAATTCAATGCCTGCTCCATCCTCCGAGATTCAATATCTTTCCGCCCTTCGTTGTACTTCGTTCCATCCCTATAAAGTGGGCTTCGAGCATCCTTTGAAAAATCTCTTGCACTCTGTATTCTCGAGAGCGATACGTTTCACTATTACGATACTCGGAGCTCGATCTCCTCTGCTAGCCCGGATTCCGTCGGTACCAGTTACGGGCTCGATGTTCGCACTTTGTTCGCGTCGATCGATCGCACGTGCCCTCGAAGATAGCACCTCGAGCTCAGCTGTCAGCGTTATTTCTGCCGAGCAGGGGCGAGGATTACTCGATCATCGGTTTATCTGCTCTTTTCCTTTTGAGTCCTCGAATGCTCTATCGACGACGATTACGAATTTTCTTCGAAGACTGTGTCGTTCCGATATTTGGAAGTTTTAACCCGAAAGAATTTGCGTGACAAATTTTCGTCAAACCAACAGCTAACTACTTTTCCAGCAACCAGTGGATCAGCTCTGAAGCGTCATCGATCACTCTACGTAGGAAACGTTAATGAATACAGAGCCCGAAGCACCAATCGCTCCGGCGCGCTCGGAATGCGGCACTGTTCCAATGTTTCGCCTAACAGATCTAGAAATATCCTTAACGGGAATGCAAATCTGGACTTATGCGGCGTGTGCAGCGTCGTCGAGCCGCGGGAGAGGAGGAGAGGCGGAACGGCGAAGACGTGGCTTCCCTCGAACGTCACCTTCGTTCGCCGATCGTTAAAGTACGAAGTCACGTTCGCGTGCACGATTCTAAATATGTAGATCCCCGAAGATCTGTTGGGAGGCCGGCGAGTCTCTGAATATTCCGCAGGCATCGCCGAATTCCAGCCAGCCTCGTCGAGAAAGAGAGAGAGAGAGAGAGAGAGAGAGAGAGAGAGGAGCTGTACGATGCACGAGCGGCGGGGGGAAGATCGCGATGCTCGTTACTTAGCAGGTCGCTCGCGCTGCGCATCTCTTATTCCGGAAAAAATGTCCACCCGGGGGAACAGTTAGCCGCACGATCTCGATCGTGAACCGTCGATTGTCCGCGCGTAATAATATGTATCTACGCCGAGGCAACGTCGCGTAATTAAGATTCTCGTGAATCACGGTGAATCACGGAGATATTTGTATTTTTTTTTTGAATTTCAATGTTGAACAGATGTCGATAAATTTCCAAATTCTTATCGATGATGATACAGTAGATTAAAATGCGGCTGATAGAGATAGAATAGAATAACATATTTATAAGTTATCTCGAAACTTCCCCGTTGGTTAACACTAGACTACCAAAGTGGTCGAAATGATCAATTTATAACTTTTGTTGGACAATTTTTTCCATGAAATGTACTTCGCAAAGTTTTCTATTTTCTTTACCTTAACATCTCCGATGGAAATTTTACGTTTCGATCGCCGGTAGTTCTAGTGTTAAACAAAATCATTATTCAACGCTATTGAGTAACGTTTAAAAATGTGTAAGAATAGTTGTTCCGAGATTGCTAAACGAATTGCAACGTACAATGTAAAATAAATATATCAGCAGAGTAACATAATACGTCGAAAGCAATCCTCTCGAGCACTTGTGATCGCTAGTCACAGAACACTCGCTGAAGCCTCCTCACCAAATACCTAAACACACTCGCTCATTCCGACGGGCAATTCACCACGGAAGCCCTCCAATCTGGCCGCTAAGATCTCGATAACGACAGGCTCGAAGCTCCCCCGCTGGTTTTCCCATGACACCCGACCCCCTCGCCGCAATCGAGCGTTAAACGCCGCGGCTCGAACGAACTGTACATAGAAACAACCTCCTCTTGACGGAGTTTCGCGATGGAGAGACACCAGGCAACGGCAGGATCGATTCGAAGACGTTGAAGAAATCGGTGGTTGCCTGGCTTCCGCGGGATTAGCGATCGGCTAGCGGTCAGCGAAGGCCGACTCACCGCGAGCGAGCGAGCGTTCGCCAGCGGAGAAAGCACGACGTGGGAATACACGTCGCCGCGGATTACGCCCCCTCTTGGGCTACATATGCGCAGGGAACGCGTACTGTCGGCGTGTTTTCATGTGAACGCGGAGCTGGCCTAGCGTTATCTCGCGTGTGCATGCGCGAGGAGCAAAAGGCGTTCGTTCACGCTCGCGAGAGAGCGAGCAAAAGGCAAAGCGAAGGCGACCCGCCGCGGATAAGTATTCACTTTAGCCAGCGCCGTGGTTCGTGACCTCGTATCGCCACGGCATTACAGCCCTTCGCCTTTTTTTCATCGGGCGAAGAGTCGAGCGCCACGTCACGCGGAGGCTGCAATTACTAATTTAGAGGCGAGACCGAGTCGTGCCAAATCCCTCGGCTCCGTTGCAGAAAGCCGCCCTCTTTCTCCCGCTCGACTCTCTCTCCGCTTCGAGTATAACGCGCCCAACTGTTGCGCGCCCGCGAGGAAGCCAACGTGTACCACCTCGCGCCGATCATATGCCCCGCGCGCGGATCCTCTCCGCGTTGTAATACAGTCGCCTTGGAAAGTGAGTCGAAACGGTCGATTGATCCTTCCAATTCGTCGAGGATGATAAGGAAGGCGTAACATTTTTGTGGATTTGGACATGGCATCGAGCTACGTTTTCAAGGAGGGAATTTTAACGTTCGCTCTACATACTTCGAGTACACCTAAATTGAGGGATACGCGTAGATCTATAATTAAATTCTCTAAATTCGACTAAATTAGACGAGATGGACAAGCTAAGGCACGAGCATACAAGCTAAGACACAAACGACAAAAGAAACAAACTCCTGAAATCGGCCTCACTTTCCGAAGCGACTGTAGGAGTGTACACCTCTGTTCTCCCCACGTTCTGACACACGGAAAGCACGGAAAAAGAGAGAGAGAGAGAGAGAGAGCTTGCGCACGAAGAGAGGCCGTGGTAGCCGCGGGTATACACACACTGTACAGCGGATATGCAACCATCGAAATATGCGCGAGCCCCGGGGCCCTCGCTAATTACATGCCTGTCGCGGCGCCGCGAACGCCGCGTTTCCTAATTGTGAGCGTTCTTGCGAGAGACAGAGAGAGAGAGAGAGAGAGAGACAGAGTGTGTATGTCTGGGCACATGGTCGGGCCGTCAGATCTGCTTCGGGCATTTTTCGCGCTCGGACGTGCCGGAGGTAATAGAAAAGCGGCCTCGGATTAATTATGCCCGCAGAGTACACACGTTTCGCGATCAAGCTTGTACGGATTCGCGCGGCTCGACCCTGGCTTCGTTTAGTGAATCTTGACGCGTCTGATGGCCGTCAGGTCTGTGGACATAGGCGGAGACGACTTTTTGGACCGAGGGAAACTCGGGCTGCTCTAGAGCCCAGCGTCCGCAGACGTTACCCTGACCGTTGATCACTGTGATTCGCGTTCTAATAGGAACCATTACGTCGAATCTCTCGCCGAATGAAGACAATTACACTTTCACTTCCATTGTCTCGGACGAGGACTAGGTTTCCAGGCTGTGCACGTAACATTCCTTCCATTATCGAGATACGATCTCCGCCGGGGCGGTCTCCGATCAGTGTGTTGCTCCTCCGGGATTCTATTTTCAGAGTGTTCTTTGAAAGTTCCTTCAAACGGAACCAGCACTCTTCTTTGTTGGCCGTCAGGTTGACGTATCGTTACATCTTTCTAAGCTTTCGCGTCGAGTTATTCGGGTAATTTTAATACTACGTTGGTACGCTGTACGATTACAGGGAAGCAGGATAGTTCAACCCTTTCAGACCCACATCGTACCCAACAGCTTTCTCTTTTTATAATTGGGACACAGTCGAGACTGAAAATGGACGCTTAAGGTGTGTGATGCATTTTTGAAAGAAAGAATGGAGACCAGCAAGGATAGTCCTTACGAGCTCCAAAAATTACTGTCACTTATGAGGGCACTTTTGTGTTGTTTCCTACAACAACGACGCAAGGAGAACAAAAGAACTTCAGAAGAAAAAATTCTTGAAGACAGTCTAAAGTCACCCGACACTCGACGGAATATTTCACAGAAACTAAACTTTTTATTGCTCCTTACGCAATATATAATACGAAAGTTTAAAAAAATGGTGGAAAATATCATTTTCTCCAGAGATTATTACTTATTCTAGCCTGAAGTCGTTTTAAATTTAAACACGTATATCGCGCGTTAGAAAGACACAAACGACAAAAATTTCATGTTGAACCATTCAAACGATTATTTCCAATGTCACGTCGTTTTATTTGTTGAAGTGACGATACTTCGTAAATAAATTGCTGATACAAAATGCTACCAAAAAAAGTTTGTCGAGGGCAACGGGTATACTTCGTTCGATTTAATCGGGTTCCTCAGCCGTGAAGCAAGTTTGTTCATTCCAAGCAGCAAGCAACTTGGTGCTCAATTCAAGTTCTTCTCTATTTCGTCCGAGTGACCCGAAGGGAGAAGGAAGGAGAGACGGTGGAACGGGGATTCGTCGAGCCGACCCTCCGCTATCGTATCGTAGAACAATGAAGGGCCGCTATTAATATTGGCTTACTATCTCGACGGTATCGCGCGTTTCACACTCCCCACGCACTCGAGTAACACGGCCCGCGGAGGGACATTTTCATTGCATATTAATGTGCCTCATTACTGCCACTCCGCACCGCATTACTCAATGCTACACCGCCGGCCCGTCTAGTGTTTCAAACGGGATCGGGCCAGGAAATGCTGTTGACCGCGTGGGTTCCAACCGCGAAAAGCTCGCCCCCGCGCCTTCCTTCTCTTCTCTCGGTTGGTCGATCCTTTCCAAGATCTGGAAACGGCGCGCGTTTATTTGATTAACTCTAGTGTCTGCCGACAAATTTCAGGCATCGCTAACTTTATTTTGCGCTTTGCGACAAAATTAGATTTGACATAAAGGTGATCCATTTTGTATTTATTAATTAAATATTCATATGAAACATGAAGGGTAACGACGATGGTATTCAAATAATGCAACGTGACACAAAATTGTCACTAATTTATTTTATATAGTCAAAACTATTTTATATAATACTACGATATTATATAATCAAAACTAAATTATTTTATATTCGTTATTTCGCATGTTCATCATTTAAATGTTCAGTAACAATTAAACGTAGAATTGAATTTATTGTAAAAATGAACTTTTTGCATGAATGTTTCATCGCAGTAAAAAGTTGTAGACAAAGAAGAAGGCAAAAAAAAAAAAGAAACTATTACGTCTTTGCAAACGTCTGTGTAATTTACCTTGCAAATACCAAGCGTTTACTATAACTAACGCTGCGGATGGTGTTCCCAAGCCCCGTTTCCCAGCGCCGCGGATCCTCACCGAGGCCTGAGAGAGCAAACTAATATTTCCTAGGCTCGCGCGCGGACACCCGATATTTCTGCGTTTCCTGGACAGTTCATTCTTAACCTTGTCCCGTGTAAACGAGCGGGAAATTAATAAGATTATTAATAAGCGGAAGTCCCGCCGGAGAGAAGGGGGATGCACGATGCACTTCCCCCCCCCTTCCCTCTTGGTCTCGTCCTCTTTCGAACCGATCTCACGAACCAACCAATCAACGCGAAGCTGGAAACGAAGAACGGTGGTGAAAAGACACAGTCCGCCTGCGGAAGATGATTATTAATCGTGCCGACGATCCGGTCAGGGTTCAGGCGAGCCCTGCTCGTGCGTTCACGGAGGAAGACGTGGTTCAACGCGCAGGGTCATCGCGCGACGACAACGGCGAAGACGGCCGGGTGATCCTTACAAGCAGACGTCCGGGACATTAGCTATCGAATCGTTTGCCCCATGTAAGAAATACTTAAATGTCGAGGACGCGGCACCGACGAGGGAGAAACCGTTGGCCGGGTCGTGGTTTTATCAGAGCGATATGTCAGTGCGTGACAGCGCGGTGTGTAGACATCGGTCACGGGACGAGCAACATTTCTCACCTCTTAGAGCTTAGGCAGGTAAGGACGTCGACGGCGATGCCGTGTCGAATCGCTCGATTAAATTACACCATTTTTCATGGCCTCGTTTCTCCTCTTTCCAATTGCCATCGCGGTGTCGAGTACAGGTTGTAACCCGTGCAGTCCCTTTCGTCACGTTTCCAGCCGTCATGCTCGTTTCGTTCGCTTCAACATTCGTTTACCTCTGTTCGGGGTTTCGCTCGAGTTTGCGACAGGCGATAGATAGCAAAGTATAATGTCGTAATTTAGATACTTCTCTTCCAGGGGAAGATCAAAGACAGATACCAACTGTCAGGGAAATGTTATTGAAAAATGCCTTTGACGCAGGACATTTCTCAAACGACGATTATCGAACATACGTAGTGGCGCGACCTTATACGCAGCTGCGTGCTTATCCTCCATCTTCTTCACTCCGCTGCGTGGAATTCAGCAACGTTTCGCAAACTGCGAAAAAATGCACGGGTATATATACGGGTATTGTCGATACCTCGCGAGACGTTCGATAAACGTTTTTCTGACACGCTGAAATTTATAACATATACTCGAACTTCTCTTCTTTTCGTCGAAGTTTGCTCAAAATCTCGCGTCAATCTCATTTCAAGCCGCGAGAGAAGCGCACGGAGTTGATAGTCGCGATCACCTGGAAGACGGCGAGAAAGAGGAACGATCCCGAGCGAGGAGTAAAAGCGGCGGCGCGATTTAATTGCGAGGACATTTCTTATATGGAAAGTTATCGGGGCCGGCGCACGTGCCGTGGGGTGGCGCGGCGCGGAACGAAGCGTCCCGCTTAATGGGTCCCCGGACTCGAATATTTTCAACGGCCTCTTCCGCGCTTTCTTATCTAAATGCGATTCCCCGTTATCTAACCGTTGTCTGGGCTCATCACCGGGTCGGTGTCTCTCTTACTTACCCGGCCGAAAGCGAACCTTTGCTCCACCAAGTTGCAGAAGTGAAAGAGAAGGAGGAGGAGGAACAACGCGAGTGGAGTAGTATAAAGGAAGAAAGGACAAAACGACAAAGAGGAAGAGAAGCCAGCAAGAGGACTCGAACAAACTCGAGTCTCCAGTCTCCGGAGACTTTTCACCGGAGGAATACGTATATACGTGGCGAAGCGTATCCCCGGCTTGGTTGCTTCTCCACTCGAATCGTCCGCTCTGTCTTCTCTTCTCCGGCCTCTTCTTCTTCTTCTTCTTCTTCTTCTTTCGCTTCTTTCTCCGCTCGCCACTCGCTGTGTGCCTGCACGCTGTACGTTCCAGCGTGTGTATGTACACACGCGCGGCCCCTCCGCGTACGTCGCCTTCCCCTCGGCCCGACGAGACGGTGCCGCGCCGAGATCGAGATGCAAAGGAGACCCGCGCCGCTTTTAAACTCGCCGCCACGAAGCGGATAAATTCGCCCGGGTCCCTCGATCTATTAATTCGAGCCGCCGTTGCATTCCTGCGAGGTCTCGACCGCTGGAAGGAGCCTCGGAGACTCCGCGACCTTCCTGCTTTCTCGCCACCGCGTCCGCAAACCTAGGCCTTCTCGCTCCCTCGAACCCCGTTGACGCTCCGCTCGACGAGGCGAAGAACTTCTTCGAGATCGTACTCGACGCGCCGTTTCCTACGAGCGTTGGACAAGTATGGTATTTATATACTGCGAAGAAAACGAAAACGTGCTCCTATCTCTACATTGACGGATCTCTCTGAAAGTGAATGTATCCAATGGCCCAATTTCTCACCCTTGGACCCAATCTCGAATCACTCAGTCTGTAGCCTCGTCATCGGCAGAGCGTACGGCGGACCTTCCGTCTTTACGACCGAGTCGAAACGATAACGCTTGGAAAACCGCAACATCCCGCGCGAGTGTTCGAGCAGTGTCGATCCCACGAAAAGGGGGGATCAACTTCCGCGCGAGGTGAGTTGACGAGTGAGCTGGCGTCCAGAGGGGCCGACATAAACTACACGTCTCGTTGCAGAGTGGCTGGTTGTATCGCATAATTACCACGCTTTACAACGCTCTTTACACTTGTTTCCTCACCACCGGTATCTCCTTCGGATCGCCGTGTAACCGGAGATCGGGGAACGAGGAGAACGGGGCAAGAAGGACAGAGGAGAGAGAGAGAGAGAGAGAGCGAGTCGCGCACGCCGCGCGCCGGCCGCCTCGCGGAGTATAAATCCGCGCGAACGCTCGCGAGGACGGCGAGAGGGAAGAGCAGTTTTTATTCCGGTTCGGCGCGCGTTCCAGCCTCCTCGAGAGACGGGCGTAGATAAAGACCTATCGGCAATATAGTATCAAGAGCGGCGTAAATAAGGATAACGCGGCGTGGCCGAGGGCCTATACTTCCTGTTAGGCGTGTAGGTATACACGGTGTAAAAGGTAGATTAGATTGGCATTACCGCCAACACTGAACCAACGGCTGTGGTTATTAAAAGGCGACCGTAATGTCCCGGCCAATATCGGCTCGCTTATCGCTCCGCGCACTCGCTGTAATTACGACCGGAACGATCGCTCCTCGCGAGCAATTGAGAGGCAGAGGAGGAATTCTTTTTTTTTTTTTTTACCTTATTAGAACGTACGCGCGTTTTCGGGTTGGTAGGATTTTTCTGTTTGCAAGCGAGGACGATAAGGGAAATTTCCATAGTTTCCGCGTTTTNATATTGTTCTCTTTCCTTTCAGTGTCTGCAAGTGAATATTGTAGGGATAAAATATGATTCAATTTTAACAGAGTGAATGAGCTGTGGTATTACATACATATTTCATCGTTTTCCATGTTTTTAGAAGGCAATGATCTTGAAATTCAACGTAAAATCGTGACAAGCATGCGAGTTTGATCAACAACATCCTTGTTCAGTGTCTGCAAATGAAAATTATAGAGGAAAAAGTATGATTCAATTTTAATAGACGTGTTTTGCAAGCTTGTAGATTTATCATCTTTTAATTGTGTCACGCTGAAGTTTGTGAAATTTTCATCATGGAAACGATGATTATTAAATTCAACGAGAAAAATCAGAAAAATCGAACGTTCCTGCGTTCAAAGGATAATTGAGAAAGTGATTTTCATAGATTTAAGTCTCACGATTACGAGTCGCATGAGGTAATTTTGACGATTGAGAGTTGTTGCAGGCAGATATGTAAGAATTAGAAAGAGCGGAGTAACTTCAAAGAACGTTTACGGTAATGTAGACGTCACTCCGAATGAAGATGAATTACGAATGGTACTCTATCGATGGAAAAACTAGCAAAGTTCATTCGAAACGAATGCACCAAGACAGATCTCCTTCATTCGAAGGAAATTCCCAATTTCGATCCGACAGCGAACGCTCCTTCATTAATGGTTTTGGAACGAGTATGCAAACACGTCTTCATCGTCATTTATTCGCGCGCTTTGAACTCAATTAACGACTTTCATACTTCGTTCAGTAAATTAATAAATTAGTCCTCACTGTGAGCTTCGATTCTTTGTTCTTTGCACGAGTATGCAAACACGTCTTCATCGTCATTTATTCGCGCGCTTTGAACTCAATTAACGACTTTCATACTTCGTTCAGTAAATTAATAAATTAGTCCTCACTGTGAGCTTCGATTCTTTGTTCTTTGCACACTTCGTGAGCACTTAGAAATTGGGCATTGCTTCTTTTCCCCCAAGAATTTTAGAACACGGGATATTTTGAGGGGCACTCGATCGACTTTGTCTTCATCAGTATTAAAATATTTAACGGAAGAGAAACACTTCGTGAGCACTTAGAAATTGGGCATTGCTTCTTTTCCCCCAAGAATTTTAGAACACGGGATATTTTGAGGGGCACTCGATCGACTTTGTCTTCATCAGTATTAAAATATTTAACGGAAGAGAAATTTGCAGAGAAGAGTCGTAAAGAAGAGTACATTATTCGCTACTTTCTTTAAAATAATGGTAAAATAATGGTAACATACTTTCGCGTAATTTGCGATTGTTATTTCAATCTTTTTGGTATACAAATCTTTAGAAACCTCTTCGTGATGATATAATAAAGTTGCTTCAATTTCGTTCTACGCTACTTTCACAAAAAAAGTGTCTGTACAGTGTTAAAAAAAATTCTTCCTCAACTTAGGTTATTCTTTCCACGTTATTCAACAGCTGTCTGCAGACAGAACCCTGTAACCCTAAAACTTTCCTTAATCACATTGAACTCTCCTTCCCGTTTCCTTTTGGATCGTTTGAAAACCGGAAGGGAGAGCGAGCGAGAGGGATGTCGCAGTCGTCTTCTCAGGCATTCCGGTAGGTCACGGGTAAGGACGGCTGGACAATCACATTGAACTCTCCTTCCCGTTTCCTTTTGGATCGTTTGAAAACCGGAAGGGAGAGCGAGCGAGAGGGATGTCGCAGTCGTCTTCTCAGGCATTCCGGTAGGTCACGGGTAAGGACGGCTGGACGGTTGGTGAAGACGGATCTCGCCGATCTGGTTGGAGATGGTGGACGTCAAACCACCGGTAGGCACAGAGACGCACAAGCGTCGGGAATGGCGATACGGGCTGGCTTTCTCGATTGTGCGCGCCGCGTATGGGTCGCGAGAAGAGCGCAGCAGCCCCAGAAGAGCTCTCTCCACCACTGCAGAGAGAACAGAATCTCCACTGGGGATGTATGAAGCTATAAATCTTCAGCGACAAATCGCTAGCTCGCTCGTTCGTTCTCAGGCTAATTGTTGGGACGCGGTCGAATACCAAATCTCCACTGGGGATGTATGAAGCTATAAATCTTCAGCGACAAATCGCTAGCTCGCTCGTTCGTTCTCAGGCTAATTGTTGGGACGCGGTCGAATACCGCGCTCTTCCTCCGCGAGGGACGTCCACCAGGACGTACGCTCTCTCCTCTTTCCTCCTCGCGGCGGCCTGGCCATCGATGAGCGTACAATCGATTAATCGATTATCCGCTCTCCGGCCCCGTGGCACCGCGTTCCGCACCTGCGTATCCTCCGTGTCCGACGACGTCCCACCGCGAGGATTATTCACGCGGCGGCCTGGCCATCGATGAGCGTACAATCGATTAATCGATTATCCGCTCTCCGGCCCCGTGGCACCGCGTTCCGCACCTGCGTATCCTCCGTGTCCGACGACGTCCCACCGCGAGGATTATTCTGTCACTTCGCTCATCAGCCCGCGATTTCATCTTCAGGCCTCGGGACAAGCGCTTCTTCCACTTCCTCGATGGATTCACATCTGGCACCCCCCTCCCCCATCTGCACCCGGGGGCATACGACAGCCATTTTTAGAATGCATCTTCACTTCCCTGAAAGTGAAACGTAGAGGCTCTTTTTCGTCCTTTTGCGTGAAATTTCGCGTAATTTTATTCAAGAATCGCGTCGACGTGAAAAATATTGAAAAACAAGGCGTCTTTAGACTTGTATACTGTGTCGTTCACAGAAACAGAAATGCGGTTGCCCTCGGCCGACGAACGAACGACGAACGCGAAAAGGAGAAGCAGTAATCCGGGAGAGAAATCCGCGCGTCCTTTCCGACAACGAGGAAACTTTCTCGGCTAGCGCAAACAGCGGTATCGTTGTAACACGTGATAAGTTGGACCGCGGGTCACGATCCGTGGGCGCGCAGGTGCGGCGTTTTTCCCCCGGGCCGATGGCCTTCTCAACAGAACCTGCTCGTCCGTCGTAAACGAATAAACAGGTGCGTGCAGCAGGAAAAATCACGGCTACGAGAGAGAAGAGAGAAGAGCGCTAGCCACGGCGAATCCATCGTCCACCAACGAAGAACCAGCTCGTGGAACAATGAACGACGTAGTGTGTTCGTGATGGAAAGTGATGGCGAGACGAATACCGAATGTAGAAAGCGGACGTCGTTTTGTTCCGGGAAATCTTGACGCTAGCTTTGAAAAGTTCTCTCCTCGCTGTGTTACGTTTGAGCTTGGCGGAATGAAGGAAAGTGTTTGGTTACAAGGCGCCACAGATACGAGCGTGAAAGCAGAGATTTTTGATTGAATCGAGAAAGAATCGGAAAATCGAACGTTCGAAAAAAAAAAAATTATACGTATTTGTGTTTCTTCGAACGTTTATACGCTCGATCGTGTCTTACCAGGCATTGAAATCACTCGAATCCAGGTAACAGTGTCTCACAATTAGTAAGTAATCATGTTACCACCTTAGCAAATTTTATTCCCCCGTGTAGCCAACAAACTGTAAACTAAGACGACGAGCGAAAAAGGGCGAGCACATTCTCCACGCGAGATAAAATTTCACGAGGCGACGACAGTGACGTTAGTTTGCTCGCGCGATAAGCCGCCCGGTCTCTGGTGAGTTTCTCAATTTCCCGAGAAACCAGTCGAGAAAAGATACTCCCGATTTTTCTTTTTTCGCGGGTTCAATTATCACCGTAAACGGGTTCGCTTGCAGCTAGTAAATTTTCAACTATTTGCAACTCGCCGTACTACTAAATCCGAGTAGCAAGAGACGAAGATCGTGGAGAGACGAATCGAGACTTTGGTAGAGAGGAAGCAACGGACTTCAGAATTCCGAGATTGATCGAAGATTAATCGCCGGTGGGAGGAAAAATCCAGCCGATCGTCCGGCGTCGGTAACGGTAAGCCGATAAACGAACGTGGAACGAAGAGCCGTGGCTAGCGACTTTTCCAAGAAGGGTTCTGGCAAATCAGCCGGGGATCGTCTTTTCTGTTCGCGGTCTTGTCGTGCGCGCGGAGTCGGCCCCTTTACCGTCGTCGCCCTAGACGCCCGTCCGGAAAGTCAAACAATGCGACGTGCAGATTCCGCCTTATTTACTCGCGGTATCCGCTAGAAGGGCCCTCGACATGCAAAGCACGCGTTGTCATTTGCTCCCATCTCGAGCGGATCGGTTTACGTTCACCGCGCGCTCGAGAAAATCTCTCCTGCCGCACACTCCACGGAAGACTCCGCTGCCAGTGTCCACTTCCTTCTTCCTCGTCCCTTTCTCCAGGCCTCATTCCCGACCTTCTCTTTCTCTCTCTTTCTCTGGCTGTCCGCTTTGTTTTTGCGTCGCTCGGTACTTTGCATTCGCGCGTCCAGCTGCCTTCTGCTTCGTCCGAGCTGACGTTTCGGAAGCTTTGCCAGCTTCTCCAACGCGCGAGCTAAACCACGACTTTTCAACGACTCTTTCCTCTTTCTCTTTGTCCGTTCTCACTTTCGTAGTTTCGTGTCGTCGGGAGATTCAGTTCCGATGGTACTTAATTATTTTGGGGTTTATATCGTTTAACTTTAGCACTAAATTTCAAGCGTCTGGGATAAAAATTGGCGAGCCAAAAGGTTAAAAGCTGAAGTACAGTGTAATCTCTTCAGGTTTTTCTCGGGTAAAGTAAAATGAAGTTGCTTTTATCCTACTCTGTCTGTCTCCCCTTCTCTCTCTTAATATCTCTTCATGTAATAATAATCAAGTTACGCAACTAAACTAAAGACACATCATCTTCAATTTCAGATAAACGGCTGTTATATCAGCATCCAGACGATCATTAGATAATTACCATTTAGACGATTTATAATATTTCGATTTATTTTCTATCCGGGGCCTGACTTCATCGCGAAGCACGGTTCTCATGC
>NIPQ01113182.1:0-14485 GCA_002806875.1 Lepidotrigona ventralis hoosana
GGAAATATCGAGCAAAAATGGAAATTCTATCGTTTACACAGCATAACATTCTACCATGAATTGAAATAAGCGGGAAAAAGGTTCGTTCAGTTTGGCGGAAGATTTCATATGATATAAGAAACAGGCGCGCAACGCGAAAGCGGTGGCCAGCGATATTAAGCGGAATAATAAAATCGCATTGCAGCCGATATCAAAAATCTACTTATTCGTGATTCTCCGCAAAATAGAGCGGAGCTTAACGCGGCAAAGAGAAAACGGATTAACGTATCGCGTCCGTTCAGGGGCTCGGCCATAAGTCCGCTGAATGGAAATGAGAACGAACGGGGGAAGTCTCAACCTTAAATAATAGAACGAAAGAAATTTATTGTTCCGTGCATTTTACAACAGGTGCTTCCGCAAATGGCTCGTAAATTTTCGCGAAATTCAATTAAACTTTCAACTTGCCTTAAAGAAAAAGAAACAGCGCGTTCGGTGCGTACCCCGAGGGGAGGAATTAGGCGGAATTATGCGCGATTGTGTCTGCGAATGCTTGAACTCTCAATTCCACGGTTAAACGAACCATTGGGAATCATTGTTCCACGTGCATTCCACGTCCTTGAAGGCGTACGGATTTTTGTATTAAAATTTAACTTTTACTTCAAGGTGTATTCTTTCGAACTAAAGATTTGTTTAAATCGTCACGAATACCAATTGTAGAAATTAATGTTTCAAAAAGTACGTCAAGACAATATTGTGACACGTTATTTTTGTACGAGTTGTTCTAAAATGAAGAAAGATCGTAAAGAAATCGGAGTAACACGGTATCTTTCGCGAGAGTTATTCGACACGACTTTTCTTCGACAAAGACGCACAAAGGATAAGCCCCTCTAGCAAAATGGACGTCCGAGACCTCGTGACCCTCATCTCTGAAAACCTTGACATAAAGCTACATTCTTAGCTAGTGCACAAGCTCTAGCCTTTATCATCGAAATAAAAATTGCTAATGTAAATCTATAGCAGCGAATGAGAAATGAACATCGTCAAAATAACAGATCTTCGCTCGGAGGCTTCACATCATCGATTCATTTTTTATTTACCTTTCGAAAGGTAGTGTCATCTAAATTTTTCTCTCTCATCACTTTTCACTCCAGATTTAACTCTTCTTTACCAAATGAAAAGCCACTTGAACTACCAAAATGGTCAAAATCACCAGTTCGATATTTTTATTAGATATATTATACATATAAAATAGTGTATCTCTGGAGAATGATTCTTCGTAAAGTACATAAATAAAAGTTCGTGTTACCCTATTTATAAGTATTAAAAGAGATTTTCTCTTTCTTCTACTTTAACGTCTCTGATGGAAACTTTGTCGTCGGTAGTTCTAGTGTTAAATTTCACCCTTCCATCCAACAGAATGAGAACAAATCGGTGATCAGTTTCGTCCAGTATGAATATCGCCCCGTTCGCCGGAAACGAAGAAGTCGCGTGGCCCCCGGCATCCGCGTACAAAGCGAGCCGAGTTAACTAGCGTAAGCGCTCGGGTCGTTAGCGTAAGTGGCCGCGTTATTATTAGAGTTACGAGAATAACATAATATTATCCTTCTGCCGCGAAACGAATGAAATCAAATCCGCCGCTCCCTCGTCGTGCTGGTCGAGGTTAAATAACGAGCGGTACCGGTGCGGCGGGTTTCGAGCGCGGATGCTTGCGTGAGAGGAGTGTAGAAGTGGATCGTGGAGAGAGAAAGAAGGGATGGGTCGCGTGGACGGATATAGAGACGAGTCTGAGGGTGGAAGAAGCAGCCAGAGGGTGGGCACATCCCCCGTCGAGTAAATGCGAGTGACGTTAATGGGGGCTAAATAATTTCCTTTACTCTCTCTCTCTCTCTCTCTCTCTCTCTTACTCTCCGTCGCGTCGACTTGAAATACTCGCGAATCTTATTGTTAAGAGATCCCGTTACCACACTGGAAAATCACGATTTACTCTCGCGCGATAAGAAACGTCGCAGCCATCCTCCCCGCGTTTTTTATCCCACTCGATCCGAAGATCCCGAATCCCGCCCCGGCTTATTTGTCGAAGGTGAATTATTATTAGAAAAGTTGCCGGGACAAGGTAGAACTACCGAAACGATAATATCCAGACTCTAGACGCGAGGATCGACGAAAGAGACTGGCGAAAGGTACGAAGATCTGTTTGAAGAGGAAGATATATACGTTGTTAAATTGCGCTTGTTCAGAGGGTGGGTGTTTTGTCCCTTTGCTCTCGTTTGTATTTTTATGTGTAATGTTTGGGTTGTACGAGTATTTCCGAGGGGCTGGAAGCGAGGAGGTACGCGCGCGAGCGAAGAGACGTGATCGAGAGGGAATATAGGCTATTTGCCCGAGGCGCTGCGGCGCTGAAATAAGATTAGGGACTATCTTTTATTTCATGCATAAAACGGAACTTTATACCGAACGTTGTACCATCTCTATACGAACTACCGTGTTACGTTTCTGCACATGAGCTACGAAAAACATTACCGTATTTAATCAGAAGAATTTCAACGCGATTTCATGCATTACTTCGATGATTTTGTTATTAGAAATTTTTAAAAAATTCTGGTATCTAGAATGGAAGCATTCATGGAATAAAATTGTTCGAATGAATAAATTTATAGGCACAGCAACACTTTTGTGACACTTCCCTTCGTATTTGAAAATTAAACAAACATTCCGATTATTTATTACATATAAATTTTCTTAACTAAATGCGCGTAGTTTATTGTCGATTTCCCGTTTTTTAATGTAAGACAAAATCAAGCGGAGATTCAAATTTCAAATAAATGTCATTTTATATACGCGAGCCGAACCTAACATTTTCTAATATACATATATCGATCGGACTCAAATATACGTAACGGCGATAGAATAAATCAAATATTAAATTGAATAGAACACCTCTTGAAAAACTGTCTCTCCGCGTCGTTAAGTTTCTCTTTGTTGAACAACGATCGCATAAAGCGGAGATTTTCAGCGAGCCATCCCTGCCACCCGGTCGCTATATCGAAAATAATTAACTTGGCCGAGAAGGACGCTCGCCGAGGAGACAAATTGCAGGTCATAATCCGAACGACCAACTACCGGATGGGCCAGCTGACACGATAAAAAACATTCCTGGCCCCCGAAACTCGGCACACCTTTCTTTTTCCATCTCCGACCTTTTTTCTCCCTCTGGAGGAGGGAGGCTCTGCGTCGAATGGCCGGCCATTCTTCTCCAAAGCATCGATCGTCGCTGCGAATTCGAGAAAAACGAGCCAGCTTTTATTCTTCGATCTGTTCGGTAGATATGAGCGAACAGGTCGAAGTCAGTTGGTAGCGAACGTAGATCAACGCTGAGGAATATTCTAATTCTGATAGTCGAGGTTTCGTTTTCGTTGATGTAAATTTCTGAAAGATTCTAAATAAGAACTAATCTTCAGCAGCATGTTGATTCTGATTCAAATTTTTATCAATGCAATTAAGTGAGAGGAATATCGTGAAATCAGAGAAAATAAATACTTTATGTAAAAATCTAGATTTTTATGAGTGAAACTAAATCAAAGAAATAGATCCTGAGAGCATATCTATTTTGGATATTTCGTACATTTTTTTTTTTTTGTAAATAAGTTAAATTTCGTGTAAATATATAAAAATACATAATCTGGTGATAATGTTGAAGAAGGTGATGAGAAAATAAATATTTTATGTAAAAATCTAGATTTTTATGAATCAAAAAAATAGATCCTGAGAGCATATCTATTTCAAACATTTTTTTTTTTGTAAATAAGTTAAATTTCGTGTAAATATATAAAAATACGTAATCTGGTGATAATGTTGAAAGAGATGATGAATTAAAAAGTGAGTCGTTGTAAGGATCATGAAGGAATTAAATTTTCGTTATTATTATCTTTGACTTTTTTAATATTGTTGCACGTCGTTGGTAAGATCGACAACGGGAATGGCTTTTCTCCATTGTCAAGGGGATTACGATAATTGCTACAACCTGAAAACCATCGCTCCGTGTAACGGGATTCGAACGAATTCTTCCTTTTGAGCGAAAGGATTGAAAGAAACAAGAGAAATGTCGATGTTTGCGAAAAAGAAATACGATGCTGATTGTTTCAGGGATATAGTAACCAATATTTTTGCGGACTTTCAGAGATTTATGTTGAACTTCACAACAAAGCGAATTTTTAAAGATTATTTTATTTCCACTTCACATCATTTACGAAACTTTCAATTAATAAAACAACTCCACTGCCAATTTTCATTTTTATTTTACAAAGTGCCGAATCACCGTTTATTAAAACATTCTACTGCCAATTTTTGTCGAGTTAATCGTCACTTCGAAATCTTTTTCAAGAAAAATTTAACGCATTGAAACTCGAAACGCTAGCAATTTCATCAAGAGAGAAGACGAGAAATCAAAGCAAAGATATAGCGTGTTCGAGCATTACATATCGAACGCAGAGAGAGAAAGAGAGAGAGAGAGTCACGCAAAGGTGGGATTTTTCCGCTTATTCGAAAAATTATTCCCTTTCTCGCTCTCTCGTTTTTCTTTTCATCTTCTCCTCCATTATTTTACCTTTGGCTTTCATCGATTGGAATCTTCTATAATTTTTTATCATTTAGATTAACCCCTTTAATACCAGAACGAAATTACTTTCACAGTGACGCTATTGTCGTGCAAGTTCCTTTGCAATTGCCTTCGTTCTACGAACGATAAACAAGCTTTAATTAAATCGAATGACTCACGGTTCAGCGTTTATTAGACGAGCTGGGTACACTCGTACGCGAGTGTATGTAACATTGAAGCTTATTCGTCAAAGAACAGAGAAACGCTTTTGAATGTAACAAGAAAAGTCACTTTCCAGCTTAAGATATTTAACGGACGCATTGTTGCCGAAATTATACGAATTATGCAATTATGCGTATTATATTCAATCATCGGGAGGGAAACCTTTTAGTTAGCCTTCTAATATTATTTTCATTTTCATTTCTATGCTTCCAATTATTCTCTCTCTCTCTCTCTCTCTCTCTTTAAAATATTCCGCAAGAGCGTGGAAAATATGAAAGGATCATTGTGAATATATACGATAGTTTGTTTCAATTTTGTATGCATGCCTTTCTTGAAACATTAAGAATCTCTTATTCTTTTCAGATTTCAACAACAAAATCCGATTATGGCAAAGTTAATGTTAACTACCATCAAATAATCGCCAAATAATCATGCAAACAGTAGCTTTGCATCCTGACAAATACTCTTTAAAAACTTATTATTGTTCCAGTCTACGCACGCGTGAAGGAAATGACGAAGCAAGATCAAGCTAGCGGTGAGCCAATTTTTGGCCAAAAAATCAAAACCAAAGCCGCAAAGATCGGAAAGCGAAAATGGAGAAACCTACGCCGGGTGAGAATTTGTCCACTGGCAACTCGGATTTGAAACCTGGCTCGATGGATCCAGGTTCGAAGCGAGGTTGAACGCGCTGGTGGCACGTGGAGAGAGGGACAACGAAACGCGGAAATGAAAAATACGCGTGCGGACGAAGACAGATGCGTCGAAAATCGCGAGGTGAACCGCTCACAAAGCGAGAACCCACCCCGATCCCGTTACTCTTTTCTCTGGCTGTTTGCTTTCGACCTCCTCTGCAGCGAGCGTGGCTCACGCTCGAACGCACGTCGCCGAACAGTAGACGGATGTACGCGGAACGAGCGAAGAAAATTCCTCAGCGAAAGAGGTGCAGGATATGGGATCAGGTCCAATATGCACTTACGAATCCGAGTCAAGTGTCGATATCCAAATGTCGTTCCACGAGTCTACCCCGCAAAGTAAATGTGCTACGATGAGTACATTTGCATTCATTTTATACGAGTCTCGTTCAACGTGTACACGTTTTGTCAAGATCCATGCATCTTATAATCAAATATATATAATTGTTATCGATTATATTATATTATATTATATTTATTGACTGTATTATATAATCAAATTACGTTCGACAACTTCATTGGTGTTAAAAGCCACTTGAAAGTAAAAGTGTTTCAGTGATTTTATACGAATTCTAGAATAAATATCTGAAGGTTTTGGAAATCAGAATCTCTCGCTGAAAGATCGAAAGAAGAAGTGGTCGATCGTCTTCCATTTTTTTTAGTGGTATTAATAAGATTTCAAAGTGTTTTATATATTTTCGTGAACTACTTTGTAACATTGTCAGACGAGTTCAGATCAAAGTCTCAGAACGTGTAATACTCGGTGATTACCTTCAGCTGCTACCATCAGACGTCAAATTATCTTTCGTTATTCCTGATTAATAATTGTTCGACTTATTATCATTTGAACCATCCCGCGAGTATACTTGAGATATTTACAAGGGGTTCGAACCCTACTTGTGTGGTACTCCATCTTTAGCTACGGGGTGCGCACAATACCTGCGAGCAGACACACGCGGTCAAACGCAAGCGGAGCCCACGGGAATAACAAGATCATTTGTCACCGGCTATTTGCATACGTCGTTGTTCCATGGGTCGGCGTGTAAGGTTCAATTGAATGAACCTTCGCTGAATATCCGATGAAATATAACGAGCGTGACGTGTATCCTCTTGCCACGTCCTTTCATTTTCTTCTTCGCTCGTGGAAATTCTACTCTCTCTCTATCCAGAGTTTTGTTAGTTTTCTCTCTCTCTCTTTTTTCTTTTTGTTATTTCCCTCTTTCTCGTTGTTCCTTTTTCAGAGGAGGACTCCGGGCGACCTCGCGCCAGAGAGAGAGACGAGAAGAAAAAGCAGGCACAGGAAATTACACTCGTCAATCTGATTGTTCGTTATTAAATCTTATTGGCCGGCTCATAATGCGAAGCCTGGAAAGTATTCGCTCGAAGACGGAAACTGACAGGCCAGGCGAATTGTGTCGCTGCGTTGTAGTGTTTCACTTGCGCTCGGCGAAACCATCGATGCGGATGGCTGAATGAAGAACAGGAGGAAGAATAGCGGTGCATTTCGTACGCGGCACTTAAATCATTTGGAATCGCGGACATCTAACAGACATTATTTTATTGTCGTGTTATCCTACTATTTCATTATTATTATCTATTAAATTCCAATATCCAATATTCCCCTTAAATTATCTCCGCCATAACAGTTTGACGAAGAAAATAACAATGCATCTGAATTAGTAAAATTACTAGAGCGAACGCTATAATAAATAAGGTAGGCTAATGACAACAGGACACGTATATAATAAAATAAAAAATAAGTCATAAGTACGCTATAATACTTGTGAAAGGATACGCTGTAAAGTACTTGGAGATTGTAAGTATATCTTACGATATTTATAAACAATAATTTCCCTGAAGACACGTTTTAGATATTGATTGACCTAACATTTCGCTTTACACCGTAATAAACTATCTACTAAATTTTCAGTACGTGAATGCTGCAATATCTATAAAGAATAATTACTTCGACAATAGATTTAGAGATAAAGGGCATCACCGTATGCTCTTGCGGCGAGAACGTTACCCACTACAGTGCAATGAATCAACGTAAAACGTTGAAAATGGTCCAATAAAGTCGCAACAACGAGCAAAAGAGGAAAGAAAATCGTTGATAGTTATATTCCCGGGGCTTATTCCATATAAAATGGAATATCGCTGGTACAACCTTCTCCCACGTTTCGAAGGGAAACCCTTAATGTTCGAAATGTTATGAAGAGAAACCGGTCCTAAAACGAAGAAGCGAACAACAAGTCAGCGCGAGTATGTAGCAAATAGATTCTATTTGCATAATGTCGCGAAACTTTCTCAAAGTCGCAGTTCTACGCGCGTATCAAAGCAATAAAGTCGAAACTGGAAACAAGTTCAAATACGTGGAACGTTCCGAGATGCTTATCGGCGATTGACGGCAATGTAAATAAAAATGAGAAACGATAAGAGAGAAAAGAAGAAAGTGCAACAAGTTCATGAACGCATCATGTAATAATATATCGAGTTTACGTTTTGCAAACGAGATAAACAAGCAAATAAATGTCGAAAAATTATACATTCGCTGGGGCCGGCGTTATCGATACGCGTGGAATTGAAATTTCCACTGGAATGACCGAATCTAAATGGATGAATTTGTTTCATTTGGTCAATGTTACAGCAAATAGTTTAATTTGTGGATATTCTTGTACAATTTCACGTATTTTATATGCTCTATAGGTACATTTTCGCAAAATTTCCGTCAATTAGTGAACTGTTTATACAATATAATTTTATCCTAGTACGTAGATACTAATTGGAAATGTTTAAGAATTACCGATATTAACAAGGAAAAAATAGTTGATTACTTTCCACAGAGTGAACAAGGTCTTGTTTGTGTGCAGGAACATTGTTCAATGAAAATATATTTACAACGAAATAACAGTATATTTTTTTCATGGAATTAAAGATAAATAATTTTCATTTATTTATTGGAACAATTTTCACTAAATCTTTCAGTGAGAAGTGACATGTTAAAAATCACGCGATATGTAATTTGTCACAATGGTAAAAACACTTGTTCCTTTTACTAACAATTGTAAATTTCAGCTGGAAGTGATAGCAAGGGAAAAAATATTGAACGAATTCTTAAAATCCCATTTCGTAGCCGCAGTGTTAAAAAAACAGATTCGACGACCTGAAGCCAGATTCAAGAAGAAAGTTGCGAGTGAAGTATTTCATTTACACACATACCTTGATAGAGTAATAAATGACAAAAAGAACAAAAAAAAAAAAAAAAAAAAAAAAAAAAAAAANACAGCAAATTATTTCACTCTACGGTATTGCTTCGAAGAAACGGCGTTATCTTGAATACGGAATAACTTTACGGTCCACTTCCGTAGATACGGACAAAGAACTTCTTAAATAAAAAGTAAATAACGCGCGTCTTATCGTTTCGTTGTATCGGGGGACAAATCGTAACAAAGATAAAGAAAAAAGAGGAAAGGAACAAGAAAAGGAAAAGAAACCTAATAAACGTACAGTCAAGTACGTAATCAACCCTTTGTAAGAGAAAAAGAAAAAGAGAGATCTTTATGTTTCTTGGGCGAATTGTTCGAGTACGGTTTACTCTTGGTGTACGAGCATAGATTTAGTTCTCGCACGCAAGAGAGAGAGAGAGAGAGAGAGAGAGAGAGGGAGAGCAAGTTTTAACAGACCTCTCACGGAAACCCGCGGACAAAAACCGCGAGGCGATTCCATCGAAGAAATAAATCCAATCCCGCAGAGAGCACGTTGCCGGCTAACCGCGACAATATACTAATTTTCTGGAAAAACGACGTCCGGGTTAAATCGTTAACCGCGAGCAGCGAAACGCGCGTTTCGATTTAACTATCGCTCGGGCTACGATAATACGCGAGCAAGTTGTTAACGATTAAACGGATCTAGTTAGCAGGGATTAAGCAGAATTCGAAGTAGCCGGCATTTACACGGTTTCTAATTTTTGCTGTAGTTCGTTAGCGGTGGAGTTTGCATGTTAATCTAATTCAAAAGTATCTAGAAGTAAGATTGAAGAACTGACAGAGCCAGTTTTAATCTACAGAACTCGGAAACTTGTGATTTTTGTGATGCAACAACGACAGATGATTTTCAGTGTAGTTAGTAACTGTTGAAAGTGTGCAGAGAATTAATTAAAATTCTTCGTATCAAGAAGGAAAAAGAATTTCTGATCAGGAAACAGTTCATCAATATAATGTAATGTTACTGTTAACATCATTTACAGCAGTGATAATCGATGATATTGTTGTAACATTATGTAATTTTCAATTTTCAATGACCATCGGAATTATAAGTAGATTTATTCATTTATTTAATATTTATAAGTCCGTACTTTTTATACACTCATAGTAACTAATCTCGTTTCTTTGTACGTTTTATTTGTTTGTTATGGTGAAAATTACACATCGAAAATGGCACATTTAAAATTCCATTCAAATCAAAACATTTGAAACATTTTTTGACAAAAATTAAACATTGGAAATATATTCTAATAAAATTCTATGTTATTCGTCTACAGAAAATGAAAAATACCGAAACCACGCTAGACAGTGTAATTTTCTGTTCATTAAAGAAGCTCAAGCTCGTCGCATAATATTTACACTGTATAATGCCGAACGAAAAAAAGTTTACAATGAAATTGAGTATTAACAATCTACCTGCTAAATATTAAATGTTTTAATTTTAAAAAAGGACAATATTTCACCTTTATCTATTGCTCTTGTCAGATATAACCACTTTCTCGGAATATCGTACATATTCTTATCCCTTGAACTATTTTTCATCCATCATCTTACACCCAAAACCAATGATGAGAAAATATTTATAACACGTAGACACGTGGGTAAATTTCAATTCAATTTCTAAAAATCATCAAGTCGTCAAATTATCAATTTAGGAACAATCGTATCGTGGCTCGATGGTGAAAAATGCGACGCGATCCCGTACGATTGTGAAGCTATTATCCATTTGCTCGTCTTTTCCCCGCAGCGATGGCCCGGGCTCCGCAACACCAGATCGCTTTGGACTTAATAAGCTGAACAATTCCCTGGACGAGCAGCCGAGGTATCTAACTAGCCTGGCGACCAGCGCAGCAGCACCAGGAACAATGGCCCGCTGTGGTTACTGACACGCGGCCCGCGTGAACCGGTCCAGGCTAGTTCGGCCGACAGCCCATTGACAGAGATATAATTAATACGACACATATCCGCTGGTTGAATAGAGGCGCACGATGGAGGCTGACGCGTATATTCCAGCGTGAAAGCGTCTCGTGCGAGCGAGTAAGAGGGAACGAGACGGGCGTGAAGGCGGGCGAGAGGTCGCCGCTCAATAAACGGGCCATCGGCAGGCTTTCAACCCTTGACAATTCCTTTCCAGCGGGCCCGTAAAAGATTATTGCCCGTTCCACGCCCGCTGGAAAAATTCATCGAACGAACACACACACAGATGCACACATCCCTTGTGAGAACCCCTTGGCCAGATTCAATCGACCGCGAGCAAACGAATCATCGATCATAGGAATCGACCGCGTTTTCACTGGAAATCGGCCGGGCAATTCGTTAGAGAACGCTCCCGCTTAGTGACTTTGAGGGTTATATCGGAGGCTTCTGGTCTCCTTTATGGGTGATCGCGAGATATTTTTCTAGGCCCGGGTCCACAGCCCGATTAGGCTGTGTATTCTAGGGGGTACGTTACACGCTGACAAGGGTGAATGTTACGGTGGAAAATAATTTAACGACGGCAGGGTTGATCGAGGTGTAGAGTGAGTTTTAAAGAGACTCGGGAGACTGTTTAGGAAAATGAGATCGTTGTCTGATTACTGTCTTATTCTACTTACAGCTGACGCTTCTACTCGTACATTCGGGCAGATGCAACATTAAGTTGTTTTTTTTTTTATGTATATGTGCAAAAGAAAGGCAAATTTTTCATGATAAGCAAAAGCTTTATCAGACAATGTACTGTCCATTTTGTTACCTTTTCCCATCTTTCAGGCAACTTTGTGATCCCGCGTTCTAATCTTTTTCGAGAAAATTGTTCCAACAACGATTTGAAATTTAGCCTTCTTCATCATATATGTCAGATAATTTTTTACGAGCGTTGCACAACAACGTTTTCTTCCTTTACGGAGGTAATACAAGGCAAAATATAACGAAAATGTTCCATTTTGAAATCGACGCCAAACAATTGTTAACGTTTTTCTAAAACAAGCTTGAACAATTGGATATCAGTTTTCACACGATGAACTTGCTATTTATTACAGAATAAAAACGCAATTTCTTTTCAACCAACCCGACAAATCCTTCAGATGACACTAGGAGTCAAAAGTGAGTATTCAATATTTTCCATAAATTTTCTATTTCGTTGAAATCTAGGAACAAGGATCCTTTCCTGCAAGGTAAAGAAAGCAACTTCACTTTCCATTTCACGACAGGAAAAAAAAAGGGACTTTGAAGAAATTTTATTGACGATACACAGAGAATAAATTCATAAAAGTCGCACAGTGAATTCAGAGATCAACAATTTCTCGGGCGATAATTGACCCTTTAATTTCCCAGCATTGTACGAGTCATTCATTTTTATATCGTACATCGTTTCTCAATTGTTTCATCGAAATTTTCAAGCCAGCAGACACTCATGTCCATCAGACGCCCTACATAGAAACAAGTAGATCGATTGGTTCTCCAAGATAAATCAAAAGTAACCGTGAATCATTCACCAGCTTCCTATAGACGGCGATTGTCTTCGAAAGTTTGTACCACCACCATCACCACCATCGAAAGTTCTACTAGCGCGGAACACTTCGAATAGGGCCGAAGTTCCCTAAGGCGCGAATAGTTAATCGCATTAATCGCGCGCCTGTTAATGATCGAGATGAATGGCGACGCGGCGGGTGAAAAGCACGATACGACGATACGATCGAAGTCGCGAAGGCCCAGTAGTAAACGTGTTAACGAGAAAACTCGGCAGTGAGCTCGAAGGCTCGTGGAAGTTTGTCACCGGGCTGCGAGCTACGATTTTTGCTCTTGTTATTAGCCGCGGTAATTAGCGCCGAAGAGGCAGCTTCCCGGAGGGAAACGGCTGCCCGCTTAAAAATTTCAAAAGGCAAATGAGCTTCTTGTGATCTCTCCGCTCTTTCGGAGCGACACCCGAGAAACTGGCAGTGTACTTTATAAATGTTGCACCTCGAAGTTTAAGGCTCCCTGAATGCCAAATCATCGGCTCGCTGCAGAAACTTTCGTCTTTTCGTGCCTCTCTCTCTCTCTCTCTCTTTCTCTCTTGAAATGAGATCGTAGACAACATTGTGCGAGATATATTAATATAATAACATTTAGCGTGAGGAACTGAACTCCAAATCAAATCGAATAGAATAAAAATTGAGAAATTGTCGAAGATTAAATAAAATTCTACCATAATCCTTAAGAATTAACCCGATTCGCCTGTTTCGTGAGAAACGAAAGTTTAGAAATTGACGAAAGAACTCGGACTGCGAGAGACGATTTCACTGACGATCGAGGAACGATCGAACCTGCCGCATCCACCAAGCATCCACCATCGAAAATTACCGTCCGAAGTTGGCCGCACTTATCGCCGTCGAATGGGATATTCGAGTATTATGGAAGTAAAACCAAAGATGGAGCCGTAATGTCACCGACGCTCGGTGCAGGAACGCGCGTATCGATTGCGAGTGCACGGGCAAGACCCGGTGGCGCACAAAGTAACTGGCAAAAAAAGCCGTGGATGGTTGCTTGGGCTCGCGGATGGTTTGCCCGGATAAGGTGGAAGAAAGGAACGCCAAGGCGAAATGGAAAAGAGAAATCGAGCGGGTGGAAGTGAATCGTGCGATGGAAGAAAAGAAGAAGAAGAAGAGGAGGAGGAGGAAGAAGAAAGAAGAAAAAAATCGTCCGGGATATTTCCTTGCCACCCCCTCGGGGGTCTCGCCCGTCGTTACAGCTACCCCTGCGCCGAATAAATTTCCTATAGATCCCCCGTGTTGCCTCTAATGCCTGCGAGAGATTGCCAGACGTCTCGATTCCACGGCAAATGCATTTTTTCCTTCCCGAGGATTAGCTTCGTCTCTCTTCCGTCGGGACAATCACCGTGCTTCGAACAATCTATCTACGTTTGTCCAGGTGTTTCGACGATTTTAAACGAATTATGTCCTTTTTAACTGAGAGGGAAGGAACTACAAAGCCGAGAGGCAATTGATTCCGGAGAAAATAGAGTTAAAAATGATTTGCAAGTCAATTTTAATTAGTAGCTTCAAAGCGGAAATACAGATGAATGCCTGAAGCGACCGAGGGATAATTAATACGCTGTTGTTTCTAGCCGAATATAATTAAAAAAAAAAAAAACAGCAACAAAAGATTCTAAATAGAAATTTGTCTACTAGAACAAGTGGTCTATTTTGAATATTTTACACGGTACAGAATATGTATATTTTGCTGATACGTGTTTTATAGATTTCTGAAGAGACTTTGGGGAGAGGGGACGTCTCGTTCTCTGTCCTGGAAACGTGCAACGTTTCCACACGCTAAATATTCAGAGTACCAGACGACTGAAAGCGTTCGACGGAATTTACTAACTGCGAAGATTCGATCGACCGGTAGGAATATTTTTTAGGGGTGAGCGAAGCTATTCGAATGATTTAATTGATGATTTCAGGCAGCAGGCGTGCTTTCACGTCGCGTATATGCGCACGTGCCCATTCATAAGGGGCCTTTGCGCGTACATTGTAAGAGCAGAAGCTCGTTTCTCCCGGTCGGCCATTGTGGAGAGGCCGATCGTTATCGCGCAGATATATCCGTGTCGAGGTTGTCCATATAGATTCACTGCGATCCGGTATCTTAACACGTTATGCACCGTCTGTTCCTCGAACTTGCTCTCACAGATCACAATACGTTTCTTAATACGTTCACATGTTTAACGTATCAATGTACCGTACTGCTTCGGAATAACTAATATATGTATATTGTGAATA
>NIPQ01113190.1:0-14565 GCA_002806875.1 Lepidotrigona ventralis hoosana
TACCAACAAAATCGGGAAGCGAAGGAAAAATCAGTTTCGTCGAATCACCAAAAATGTCGTAGTTCAGCCTCTCAGCGCGAAAATTCGCGAGAAAAGTTCATTCTCGATATATTCAGATGGATCGGCAGGAGTTCGAGGACACGACCCTCGGCGGTTCAATGGTTATAGACGGTGCACGAGCGCGACCGGTGTTTGTGAAAGGAACCGTGCGTAGTAACATATTCTACTACCGTGGAAACTCTTTGACAAGCCGACACGCCACCCAACGCGCGAAATTAGGGCCGTATCGAGCAAAAAAGGGCCCGATATCCCGAGCTCGACAAGATGTCGCTGCTTAAAATTCCACCCGTGGCCCATACGACGTAGCACCAATGATAAATCCACCTTTTTCTTCTTCTTCTTCTTCTTCGTCGTCGTCGTCGTCGTCGTCGTCGTCGTCTTCTTCTTCTTCTTCTTCTTCCGCGCCGTCATCCTCTTTTTCCTGGTCCTCCTCCGCCGAAGGAAACCACGAGAAGGAACGACAGGAGAGAGACGGCCCGTGGAACGTCAAGAACGAGATCCCAGATGCGAGTCAAACACGACATGAGAAACTGTCACGCGACATCTGTGAACGTCACTCAATGAAGTGTCAAAACAACGATATCCTTCTTCGACTAGAATCGTCATCCCCTTCTCTTTTATACTGCCGTTCTTCTCTCTCTCCGTTTTATTTAATCCTTCTCTCAGTTTCCTTCCTTCTTCCCTTTTTTCCTTTTTTCTTTGTCCTTTTTCTCTTCAGCAGGGAAGAGAAGCCCTCCATCGAACACGTCGTACGCGCGTGCGGACCAATCGCATTTATTAAGGCGCAGTGTCACCGGACACGTTACCTCCGTCCACCTTGTACGCGTACCTACAGCCTCGAGGTGTCAGCCACATCGATCGAGAACAGGTCGCGACGCGTGTCCCCCCATCGTGTATCCTAACGAGACAAAACGAAGCAATCGAACCGGTCGTCTTGACGCGTCCACTGTGCGCCTTCTTCTCCGCTGCATTCTCAGTCCTTCCCAATTTCAAGCTTCCAGGAACTGCTCGGCTAATTGGCATTTTACAATCGCGTAGCGAAATTCCTCTCTCGCCTCCCTTCACAGCCGCGTCTATTTTTTAAACGACGATAAAGTGGTTGAACGTTCGTGGTCGGCCGAAACAATGGTCGAAAATGGCAAAGAAAGAATGAATTGGGAAAGGTAAGCTCTCGTCGAACTTCCGAATACCGAAAAGCTAGAGTCAGAGCGTAGTTCAATTGTTGCTTTCTGTCAGGTACGCGATCGATCCAAAGAATTGCAAGATACGCGGAAGCACGGCGAGAAAATACGACACGGGAACGAAAATTACACGCGGCGTAACGATACCGATGATAGCGGGCCATCCCGTGGAGACGCGGTGTGTTTTACCTGAACATTCGAAACGTGAGAGGAATGCCGGCTTGAAATCGGCCACGTCGCAGAGCCCGCGGGACGGACAAAGGGGATCGTGATTCCCGTCTGTCCGTCAGTCTCCGTATCCTGTCTTCGCGAAAGAAACAAGATCGTGTGAGGAGGATGCCGGAGGAGATGGAGGAACGAAGAAGAAGAAGAAGAAGAAGCGAGAAGGGAAGAGACGGAGACGCAAGAGACTCTGGATAGAGAAGAGTTGGCCGACGAAGGGAAGAACAGGGCGAACAGAGTCGTTTTGAATGCCCTGTCTCCTTTCGGAGAGCCGGATGCTCTCTCGTAAGCGTAATCCAGTTTATGAAACCCTGGACGCAACGTGCACGGATCTACGCGTGTACGTCGACCATGAACGCGTACGCGTGTGTGTTTGTGTGTATGAATGTACACCTTCTATTTTGTCGGTACGGCACGAATGGACAGGAAACGGCTCGCTTTGAATACTTCTGGAATTGGATTAAGACCATTCTAGAGCGAGGGCAGCAGCATAGTGGCCCCGCAGTTTCGCCAAATGCCGCGAACGACGCACTGTCGTATGGTATATATACCTGATCGTTGCTCCGGTTTCCTCCGAGAAGCTACTAAGATTATCCGAATGTTTCACGGTGCAGAGGATCATCCGGAAAAAGTCGTCCGGCTTCCGAAGAATTACTTGATTCGAAACTGCAGACCACTGCGGGATCAAGGTGCAAACTGATCGTATTTTACAGTTCACGCGGGGTGAACCAAGTGACCCCGTGATGCAGCCGAGATACGACGTAACGATCCTTAATTTATGAAGGGTAATATTGCCGCGCACGCCTCCTCCGAGCATCGAAAACACTTTCATATTTCTCCGTCTCGCGAGCGAGAGGAGCCAGCCTCATCGAATATTCCGCGCGTATAATCTCGCCCCGTGCTCCTAACGAGTTACCGGCTGCCGCTAATTGCGCAATTAGTTTGAATTTGGGCGGAACCGCGCGTCTGCCTCGTCTCTCACGGGGAGCGCAAAGTGAGGCGTACGCCCGATTAACTTCATACAAACCGAAGGAAGAGAACCGAGAGAGAGCAAGAGAAAAAGCTGCGAACCTCCTGGGAGAGAGGGAAAGGAGAAAGGGAAAAGAAAAGAAGGGGAGAAAGAGGCGGAAAGAAAAGTGAAGAACAGGGAAGAAAGGGGAGGCGCGAGAGACGAGAGACGAGAGACGAGAGACGAGAGACGAGAGACGAGAACCGCTAATTAGGCGCCGCGCGCGAATACCGTGTCGGTATATATCGGGCGCCGTGATTATGGCTAAGCAAAGTCTCGTACGTCCCGGGTGTGAGAAGGAGAACACGGGAGAAAGGGTGAGACGGAAGAGACGAGGCAGAGCGAGAACGACTGGCGTACGTGCGCGGCTCATACGTGGGCTTCATTAACGGGCCGTGTTAATTAGTCGCAGATAGCCGATCGGCCGTGGTTGGTATACGGTAAGGCAACCTCGTCGATGCCCTTCGTCCTGCAGCCGAGCTAGTGTGTACACACGCTCGGTGCTGATCACCGAGAAAAAACCGACGTGATCCTTGATTTTCATCGAGTCCACGTGGACCCGGGTCAAGAAAAGTCATTCGTTTAACAAGCTTCCAGGATAAACCGTAACCAATTATAACGGAACGTTTGAGGACCACCCGTATGCTCTATTTGTATGTGGCAGAAAGAAGGTTTGCCTCCCTTTCCTTATCCTTTGACTTGTCCCACCCAGAGTCCTTCTCTCTCGTCAAATTCTTGTCTACAAAATTCGAGTCCTCCGACAGAAAAGAAAAAGATAAAGAAAAAAGAAAGAGAAAATAATGATAAGACGGATTTGTGGGGATGAATTGAAAAGAGTAATCGAATAGACGATCGCTACGAGAAACATAAATCGACGCGTGCGCGTAATGCTCGGAAATTGTTTGCTGAAATTGATTGGACACGAAACGCGTCAAGTAATCAGGAAATATGGTGTACGAGGCAAAAAGACCGATCGAGATCTGTGTAAAATAAAGCGTGCAGCGAATATGCGGAACGAGACATTAACGACACGTGGTGAGGCACGCCTACCGACAAGGCGGCGCAGGTTGGCCAACCGCTTGCCGCAATTAACATTAGAGCCCGATCAGAGAGGTACGACTCAACGTTAATTAACGAAACGAAACGAAACGAAACGAAACGATCGGCAACACAACACACATACACACACACACACATACAGGGAAAAAGAGGGAGGGTGGTAACAGCAACTGTGCTTGGAAGCGCAGAGACGGCGCGGCGCGGCGCGGCGGTATCTTTCGTCTCCAGCAGAAACTATCCGCGGCCGAGCTATTTAACAGTTTTCAGACTGTCGCGGCGCGTCAGGTACAAGACAGGAGACGAGGACAGCCTTCGTCCAAGCTTCGTCCATAGCAGCAGTGCTATGCATCGTTGCACCGGCTACCGCGTGGCGGATAAGCCGCAAAAGATCCTTTGCGGCAAAGCAGCTGCTACTGCACTTGTTCATTAAAACGGGAAGATTGTTTATTCCCCCCTCCCCTCCCCACCTCTTCGGAGGATGAATTTTTCTTCACTCCGGCGATATATCGACGAGCCGGACTATTGTTCAACGAAATATATACATAGGTTCGTTCGTTGAGAAGCAGCATGCAGGTACAACACGCGAAACTGTATATATCCAGGGGGACACAAAAGGCGCAAGGGGAATAGAGAGAAATGTAGAAAGTCAGGCGAACTGGCGGATGACGGGAAACAAAGGACCGTTTTCTCGATGCATTATAATAATAAAGGCTCGAAGTCGCTCGTTACTCGACGAGTCACTCGCTGGTCATGCACCTACACCTCTTACCTCGAAACGTGGAGTGGGCACGCAGCCGGGGTCGTTTCTTCAATGGAATGGTGGGCGATCTACCATGAATGGAGGTCATTTATTCGCATTCAGCATCGTCCGACTGCATCGCGGACCTGCCATTGTGTGCACGAGAACCGAAGACTATACCGGGGGCAAAGTCTATGATCAGGCACAAAAAAACTCGGACACCTCCGACATGACACCGACCGGAGATGACGTCTATCTCTCCTCCTTTCGTCCGCGTTCACTTGAATCATTTTTAAATGGTGTCTCTCTCGCGTCCTGTCTTCGAGTTATACGTTCAAAGATCGCTTAGCCACGGATCCTTTTACCCACGGGACTTTAACCTTGCTTCTGACAGTCACAGAACGACTGTATCACAATGATGATGGAACGACGAGCAGTTAAAGGAATCACGTTCTCTGCCTAGCCAGCGAAGGTTGCTGACCCCACTTCTCTCAGAGTTCTGATTCTCAATCGGACGCGAGACGATACACTATGACGAACGCGGTAAAGTTAAGCTACTTAAGCTCGTGTCTGTGAAACGATAATTGATGCTGATTAACGTTGAACTCTACTCGTGGTGGAGCACCAGACGAAAGAGGCTATCGAAACGAGCGACGACCAGTGTTTCCAACGGAGCTACAATGGATCATGGAACACGTTGAGAGCGCGTATCTTCCAACCCTGGTCACCGCATGAAATTCAAAGCGGACTCGTGTGAAACTGGTGGTACCTCAATAGCTCAATGCTCACGAAGCAGTATACATATATATATATATATATATATATATATATATATATATATATATATATTAAACAATGTCCGGGTGTTTCATATCGAGTAATAAAAGGCGCACTGGTGAGAGATTTGTTTCCCGGACACTGNACACGTTCACAATGCGAAACAAGTGGTATAAGCGCTAGCGGTCGCGCAACACGTGCTATTGTGCGTGGCTATGGTACGCATAGGGAACCCTGAAGAAAAGGCTGTAAATCCCCGAGTTCTCTCATGCGCGTTTCATTGTGCACCGTGCTTACAATCTCGCTCGTTTCATGGCAAATCCTTCGTCATAGGATAACCTGTGCAACAACGTGTGTGGCCCGCGTGAACGCGTCGCCGCTGCTCCACGAAATTCATCCCGCATTCGCAATCCCACGCAACGCATCGCAACGAGAACACACCGTGCCAGCGAATCAAGATCTCGAGAGAAGACAACGACGCCCGATTCGATGGAGAACGCGAACGCATGGCTACTTTAGCGTGACTGTACCCTCGTGACACTGTCGACTGTCACGTGAAAGTCGATCGAAACCTATTACTTTGCTACGTGTCCAACAAGCAAATCTACTTATCTCACTACCATCTATTCTATACGTCTGTTTATGTAGTCTGATTTTTCTGAATTCGGACCTTGGATGGTGGGTTATCCACGCGGATTATTCAAAAGGATCGTGGACTTGGAGGACCGAAAGACAAAGACATTATCCGGAGCGCGTCTAACAACAAGCTGACGTGAAGCGGTCATTAAAAGAGGCCGAAAGTTTTCCAGCTATTACGAAAACATTGGACCGATTGGTCTTCGCAACAGGTGGGCCACCATGTCCAAGAAGAAAGATCCTTCCCGTGGACCCTCGTCATTGATCGAGAGAGGGCCACGTACGAGCAAGGTGGTCGAGCCCATGGGGGTGGATAAGCTCGGCCGTTTTTCCCGACACGAGGATCGATTTATTATTGGCAAGGTGGCGGATAGCTCGTTTCGTGGTCCCTATAGGGGCCATATATAGCACGGCCAGACACGCGCCATGTGGAAACTGAACTTGCTATGATGTATCGCGCGGCTACGTCGGAAATTTACGTGAAGAATCGTGCACGATTCATTCACCGGGAGAGAATTCGGGAAACAAAGGACAGATGAAATATTATCTCTCTCTCTCTCTTTCTATTGGAACGTTTCTATCAGAAACTATTGGAATTTCGACTGATTTTTTTCTTGAATTTATAATAATGAAAGTGAAGAGAAACGAAGAGGGAAGAAACCTGTCGATTCGAAATTTACAAAGAAGCAACAACGTCATCGTGATCCATCGCAATATAGAAGCGACAGCAGCTGACATTTACCTGAAATATCGTTTCTGTGACCGTGTCGTCGGTAAAAATCAAATGGAGAATACGCTGAAATGGAGCATAGGGCTGACAGTTGCGGCCACGAATGAAGGCCTGAGCCTTCATGTTCGTCGAGATCCTTCGGGTGGCCACATGGTGCAATTAAAAACGGCGCCGACTCTCTTTGTGCCACGCGTCTCGAAGGTGCCATATGGTTCTTCGGCACCCTCTTCTGGTATTCTTCCTTTGCCCAAGGGTCGCGCTAGATAACTAAGTGGTTAAGAACACAGACTCGAGTGCATCCTCGAGGATATCTTCCTTTTTTCATGAAGGAACTCTCTGTACGTGTGTTTGGTAAGTCAGTAACTGCTAGGTAACGCTTCAAAGAGTCGACAATTTTCGACCGATCTTGCATTTTTTTACCGTGTATTCGCAAAGAATCAAGAAGAATTCCATTCCATCTATATGCTATTAACTGTTGAAATTGCTCTCGAAGCTTCTTACTTCTCTCGCGGGAGAAGATTGTAAAGACTGGAGATTAAAGGGAGAAAAAACTCTGAAATTTCGTTTGATCAGCTGTGAAAGATTTTTTTACACGAAGGAGCTGGAGTGTGAAGGAAAGGCGTAGAATCTTACGTGAAGTTTTGAAAGGATTGCGAAAGCCTTCCCAAAGTGTTGACAACGTCCAACGAGCATCAAAGATGATGCTCTGTAAGTTTGTACGAATAAAAGAGGTATAACACAGGGAAAAACGTCTTTCTGCCCGGCTCGAGCTGCATTCCCATGCGGAAAGTTCTCTTCAACAGGAAGGGGAAGGGCGGAAAAAACACGGCGGAGAATAGAGGGCCGTTTCCAAGATTCGGGCAATTCTGTGGGAAAGGAATGAATGAACCGTCGTGCCGGTGTCCTGCGGTGCTCTAGTATTATCCGTCAGGACAATGGAGAGACTTGAGCACAGGCTGCTCCAAAATGCAGGAACGCGGAACTCTTCGAGAAAGGGATTAATCCAACAAATTAGAAAATCTCTCCCTTCTGATCAATTTTCTTAGAAAATCGGAGGATTTTCCGAAAATAGAAACCGTTCGCTCGATCAGATCTATCTGATCTGGAATGTGAAGAAGAGAATCTCTCTCAAGTTAAATTAAAGAAATGCTTCTCTGTCAAGAGTCACGATACGACCAGTTGAATTGATACGAAACGTATTATCATGAAAGTATTACACTCACGAAGCTATTTACAAGTAAATAAGTAATAAATAAATGTAATAAATAAATGAATAGTAAAGTAATAAATAAATGAATGAATGATAAAACCTTTGAATTGCTCTTGACTCGCTCTGTCTAGCGATGTATTAGTAGAAGAATGTTTCGCCTGCAATTTCAAATTCCCAGCAACTCGAAAGCGGCTCTGAGAGTCAGGTGTGGTCGGTCCCTTTGCGTTTTCTGCATAGGTGTCGTCGCGTCGCCAACGACAGCCTCGAACGACAAAGGACCCGAATCCGCGTAAAAGCGAACTCCACTCGTCGGATAGACAACGCGGCGGCAAAACTTCAGAGAGACTAGCGCGGACAGAAACGAGACCGGACGGGAGGAAACTGCTGGCAAAAGGAACAGAAGAGGGAGACCAAAGTGAAACCTTCGTCGCTCATGGTGCGTATTTCGCGATGCGTTCGACACGACGCGGCCGAGGAGGGATAAAAAAAAAAAAAAAAAAAAAAAATNAACTTGTCAACAACGGAGAAACGAAGGGAAAAAGTGCACTGTACAAAAGAACGAAAGGAGCAGAGATGGAGCGAGAGAGAGCCAGAAACGAGAGATTAGCAGCGATGCTCGACCGGTAAAAAAGTCAGTCCATCGACTGTATAATGCTCGGTTCCCGGGGAATTCGTAGCCAGGAATGCGAGACGTTTTAGCCACGAACGCCAGCCCCGTTCGCTCTGCCGTTGCCTCGTACAAATTTGCTCTAATACGATAAAAACAACGCGAAACTCGTCGCGTCGGTTATTTACTTCACGAATTTAGTCGGCGAAAGGATAAAGAATCCGAAAACGTACGCGACTCGAGACGCTACCGTGAAATATTCATGAATGATTTACGCAGCACGATCAGCGTAAAGCTTCTTCAAGATTCGACGTGAGAAGTTGGATCGAAAGAGCCGAAATGGAGATGGTACAGCGGTCAGGTGCAGCCGGGTTCCGATAAGCCAGGTTTCATCCACCAGGGGTCGATATTTTTCTTTTTTTTTCTTTTTCCTTTTTTTTTACACAATCGCAAACGCAGGTTCATCGAAGAAAAAAGAACGACAGAGTCTATTATTCGATTGGCTGGAGAAAACGAGGGGGAGCCGTCGCGTCGAGAGGAGAAAGATTCGTGGTGCATCGGCGCACAGTGTGGGGGCGTTCTTTCGTACAAGAATAGGAGTAAGAAGTAAATCCGCATGGAAAGGAAGAAAGACGAACGGACAGGTCTAGTCCGAGGAGAAAAAGACGTTCCTTGAAATGTAAACACGATAAAATCAACAAGGAGCACAAGGAAGACCGCGGAACAGAGGCGCAAAGAGAGCCAGATAATTCTCGATACCGTGACGACACGATCGAGAGGAGAACTAAAAAGCACGGGGGATTCTTTCCTATTCAGCCGCGTTTTCACGATGAATGGAACAACGTTCGATCTGTGTGTGTGTGTGTGTGTGTGTGTGTGTGTGTGTGTGTACAGGCCGGCGTGTATACTGTGCGTGTATACCTATGTACGAGGTACATCCAGATCCTATGGAAACGTAAGGTGCAAGGTCTTGTCGAGGGAGCATGAATGGACGAAAGAATGGCGGAGTGGAACAAGTGTACCGACCCACAATGCCGAGAATGCGTGGAATTCCGAGTGATTTATGGAGTCAGTGTTGTTGGCGAGCTCATCGATGTTGGTCGGTTGGTCGGTCGGTTCGAAACCGAGATCGAGTGGAAGGACCAAGTGGACCAAGTCCGACGCCCACACGGCCCGGAGGAGCGTCTCTATACCTGCTGCCAATTACCGATACCGTGAACATTCATAAATCGTAATTCGTTAATTCGCGGTGTGTTCGTGCGCGGCGTGCGTACGGCTAGCGGGATTCAAAATACGAACGTCCAGGTTCGCCTGCGGCCGGAATGCTATTCATTCGGTTCGAGAGATTCGCGCGGCCATTGTTCGTGAGTTATGTTCTCGTAACGAGAAACGAGGCGAGATGCACGAGGTGCACGATGTTAACAGTCGTCCTGACTCGATCGTCTCCTCGGTTTTGTAACCAGATGCAAAGTAACGGTATGCCAAAAATGGGTACTTTTTGCCGATCGTTTCGTAAAACGACAAAGATCGGAAAGAATTTGATGCGAAACCGAGGAGGACTTAGAACTATTCCTTAGACGCTCCTCTTCCGATCGGTTTTCGATCGAACACAATGCGATAAATGTTCAGCGATAGATTAACAAAGTGTGGAACGTAGCTTTTTTTCTACATATTTATGGGTTCATTGAGATTCGTACAATGCCACTAGAGACCAAGTATATACCTATCGCAAACGATACCGGTTCGTGGAAAAAGATTTTCGTTCTTGGTGTGCGTTAGTTTCGTTAGGTGAATGAAACTATTATTCGCTTCTCATTCGGTTGCAGGTCGCGAACGTAGATTGTGTGCGACCCTCTGTCAAAGTCGGATTACATTATAGAGTTTCTGGAGTACTTCGAGCCTAACCCGTGTTACCTGGAGATCCTCTCCTCCCACTTTCAACCAGGCTCACGACTTCTTCTTCTTCTTCTTTCTCGCATTCCTCTTCCGCTCGTAATGCAGCGTGCAAGGAAAGACGCTGCCACAGCTTCGAGGATCCATTAATTTTTAATGGCACATTTTTCGGGCCATTGAATGGCCACAGCCATAAGCTACGGAAAGCGAAGGAGCTGCGTTTTTAAAATGTATGAACCGTTCGTTCGCCGAGTCGTTAAAAAGTTAAACACATCGGGAGATTTTTCGAGAGGGTACGTTATACAGAAACTAAAGGGAACGTTTCAGGTTAAATAAGGTTGAATCAGGGAAAAAGATCACGCGCGTAGATTTTATTATACGCGCGAGACCGTGTCCCAAGATTCTCTTCCCTATAAATCTTGGATCCCGGTCCTGTTTTCGTGCTCGAGCACTCGAGCGTGCCGGCTAAATCTCCCCCGCACAAAGGATTTCATAAAGTGGGTGGAACTTGTAAAGTGACCTTTTATGATCTCAATGAATGAGTGTCACGTGAACAGCCGCTACAATGCAGCTAGGATTTTCCAATTTTCTGTGTCACAGTCGAGCCAGGTCGTGAGAGATCGAATCGACGGTGATCGTGTGAACCGCGGCAAAAACGGGCTTAAAACGGGAACAATTTCCACTAAGTTGCCGGCAATTGTGATCTCTCCCCAGTTTTTTTTTTTTTTTTTTTTTTTTTTTAAGNTCACAAGTGAATATGTCGCGTTTCGTCCGTGTTTAACTCTTGTCAATGATCGCGGACTCTTATCGTAAGCACGAGAAAAATATTATGTGCTAAGGGCCAAGAGACACAGAAGCCAGGACAAGAGTGACAGAGAGAGAGAGTGATTCGCGTTACAGAATACCATTTGACAGGCTCCTTAAATTAACATTTAAAGCACCACGTTCATAGCTATCGAGATTCCAACTTACGATCGTGTTTAGAGATCCGTCTAATGACGTTGAGATCAGTCAATAGAGTTGACAAGGGGATCGAACCTACAGTAACGTTATAGTTTACTTATCAAATGAAATTCCCAGCAGCGAGATATCTTATCAAACGAACCTGCCTCAATTTTCTCGCGCAAATATATACGGATCGCGTTAGCGAGAACGCTAATGTTTTGTTTATCGCGGGATCATGGCTTGCAAAAAACGGAAAGGTTAACAGTCGAAGATTGCGAGATACTCGGTTTCCGCAGGTGGTGCTCCAACCGTGAGGAACAGTTCCCGGTGTATTCGAAAGTAACGGTCCAGCCAATGACATCTCCTCGATCTCCACGGAATGACGTGACCTCTGATCGGTCATCGAACGATCGGACTTAACCTCGAGAATTCTCCGATTGGTCATTGTTCCCTCTCCCGTGTCCGCGACACTCGGAATCGAGACGAGAATCGAGTCGTCTCGTACGCGTTAATAGAGAGTTTCTCGATACGCCGCGTACGATGTACAAAGAGCACTGTGCAGATACGAAAGAAAGTGTAGGAAAATCGCGGTATCGCGGTGATACGTCGGTTACACGCACCGGATAAATGCTCAAAGGTGGTTTAACGTGCCTTACGTTTTGCCTAGTCACGGATCTGTGTATGTGTGTGTTTGTGTACGTACACGTTTTCTCGATACATTTCATCGCAGACACGACTTGATACTTGGTTTCAATGAAGAGAAGAGGAACGCTCTGGTAAAGACGCAAAATCGTGCGAGGGCGTGACTGGGAACACTTGGACGTTCCACATCTAGGATTCGCTTCGTGCCCTAGTGGCCGTAGAGAACATACGGTACTCGTCGTTTTCTCAGCGGCAGATCCCGCTTCGAGTAGAGACATCCCGGCAGCATATCGAGCAAGCCTCGGAGTCGAGGCAATGGTAATGACACCTGATACTCGAGCGTCCCGACGAACGCGTGACCCGGAAACCGACCCGAGGCTATTTTTCGAATCTTCGTCCAAGAGAGGCGAACGCGACGTTCCGCCGCGATCTAGATGCTCGCTCCTCCTCGTCCCGTTTTATTCTTTCCCTCTCTTTTTCTTTCGTTCGTCCCTCCTCGACCGCTTCGCGCTCTGCCTGTTCGACTAGCACTCGAACTGCCGTAGTAGTCGAACTTCGTACAACCGAGATGGCGAGACGAGAGACGTTCTTCTTCTTCGTAGCGCAAGAGAGTCAGTCGGTGTGTAATGGCATACACAGAGAGGAACGGGCTAGATTAGAGGGACGATGGTCTCAGCTCTCCGGCCGACCGTCCTGGACCTACGGACTCTACGGACTCTACGGACTCTATGGTCTCTCGAGGTCAACCCGCTTTGGGGCATCGTGCTAACCGCACCGGTGGATCCTTCTACCCGGAAACGGGTTTCCATCGGCCTCTCGCGCGCTCCATCCTAAGGTACGCCGGTGTTGCCTTCTTCGGTCGCCTCTTCGTTTTCCGGTTACGATCACTCATAAGGGTTTTATGGTTTCTTTGCTCCAAGGCGGAATGCATTCTCCTCGTATCGACGAGCTGGAGTTATGAGCTGGAAGCGCATCAGCCAGAGGACATATTGAATTTTGGATATTTCCGCGTTGTTCAGAAGCGTCCAGAAGCGTCCAGAAGCGCCCAGAAGCGTCTCTGCTCGAAACGAACCGATCGAAACGATATCTAAAGCGAAGATTGAAAGTATATTCGTATGTCAATATCATTGGAGAAAGAATCGAGACTGTTGTTGGTATTGATCCGGCGCTCTGTGTTAGAAACGTAGCACCGATGGGCAACGAATCGAATTAAGCAATATCCCTGGATCGATCGGCCACGTACCACTCGGCTTCCAACCCGAGGTTGTTACGAAGATGAACCTTGTACGAGCGGGTAGCCGCACCTCCGTGCCAGATGATTATCCGTTCTCGGAGGATCGTCAGACTACAGAGGCACACGACTTCCTTCCTCAATTCTCGTGGCAATCAGACCGCGATTTCTACCCTCCCATAGACACAACGGGCAATTAGTTCGTCGAGCGTGTATCGGAGTGTATCGACCGATCGGCACGGCGGCTGGCGTCCTGCTGCCGTTCGTGATTTATGCCGCATTGTCTTCTGCCCCACAGCAGCGGTCGTATAGCTTCGACCGTTCAAATCCATCCGTCGTTTATATATCCCTTCCTCTTTCCTCGTTGCTTCTTCCACCTCTGTTCGAATCACTCGCTCTCGATATCGTGATTCGGTATCGTTGTTCCAATGCCTCGAACCGGCGAGCTGGCTCTACGCGTGACCGAGCTCTCCCTCTCTTTTCCTCTTTAGTCACCTTCCTCGAGTCAAGTACTGTCTCCTCTCTCGTCGTTCGATGCCACGCCATGCCACGCCACGCCGCGCCACGCCGACGCTGTTGCCGAGGAGAAGTGCTCGTCGCCGCGTAACCTCATTAGTCGCCTGATGTCTCTCTTAATTGCACGCCCTCCACCCCGTCGTTTATTTATTGGCGCTGATCGTGATCGCCCATGGGCCATACCGCGTACCGTACCGTACCGTACCGTTCCTGCTTTCTGACCCATTCCTCCTTATGATCCGTTTTATTCAAGAGTTTGTTCGCGATCCTCCTCCAGCCACAAACAGGGTAAGACGTCCGTCGATCGGCACGTTTCATCCGCGACTCGGTAAAAAATCGCGACGCGGACACGTCTCTCGTGTTTCTCTCTTGTCACTGCACCACGTGGCCATATATTTTCCGACAACGAACGTCTCCCCTACATCCCCCGTGCCGTCCGTGTATCGATCTCTTCTCACGAGTGATCGATGCGGAGATCCGAGGCCCACGGTCTCGTCGATCGTCACCGTCGTCGATACCGTCGTTGTTACCCGATGATTTAAGTTCCTAACCCGAGACTCCTGCTGTCAGCCGCAACACAACGCCGTTCCCACTTCTACGCGCGCACTGCGCCCTCTCTTCTCCCTCTTCCCCTTACTCATCCCTCTTTCTGATCCACTTTTTTCCGCTTTTTTTCTTTTTTTCGCCCGTTACTCACTTCCGTGAATTACGACCGTTTCGAAACAACTTCTTCACTGACACGCGAATATTGCGAAAATATTGATCCAAGTACTCAAGATCCGGCGAGATTCTTCTTCGTGGTCCTAATGACACTTCCACCCACGACGTTCCATCGCATTAACCAAAAATCCTGTTTCGATTTCTCCGATCGAAAGCTGGTTTGAATTTACGCTGTTGTGCGGTGGACGTGTGCGCGTACGCATTCGAAGATAATATTGTTCAACAAATCAGACAGCACGCACGCGTAGAAACGTGTTGAGGTGCGGCCACGCGGACACGCGTTCCTTGTTCGCATCGGCTCGGGTCGAAACAGAGGAGGGAAAAGATAGGGAAAAAAGGAACGAAACGAAAGAAGAAAAAACGGGGAAGAGGGGGGGGGGGGGGGGGA
>NIPQ01113210.1:1747-14515 GCA_002806875.1 Lepidotrigona ventralis hoosana
GTTTTAGCAACCGTTCTCGTCCGGCAAAATTGACCGAAACATTGTCCCGAACGTTGCTGCCGGCCCTGTCCACTGCTTTTTAACCGATACGCCGGAAAATTAAGCAGACCGTGATATCTGATGATCGTTCTACCGTTTTATATGTGTACGTATCTTTCGCCGGGCCGGCCGTTGATTTTGATTTTTCGCCGGCGGTTAGCGGCCGGCTGGAAAAGCGACAGGGATTCTGACCGGGGCAGGTCGAAGGGTGGTTAGTAATTAAGGGTGAAGGGTAGTTGGGCTGGAAAGCGGCTGGAACGAAGCGTTCCTGGCAATTAATTTTCGCACCCAGTTTCAGTTTACAGTTCCACTCTTGTCGCTCCAGCTCTTTTCTAACTCACCCCCTCCCACCCCCCCTCTCTCTCTCTCTCTCATTCTTCGGAGGTTCTGTCTCTCTATTCGCTTATCTATCACTCGCCGCGGAAATAACACGCACCTGTATATCTAGTATCTAGTATCTAGTATCTAGTATCTAGTATTCGTATTAGACGCTGGTTTAGGCTTTTGCCCACGTTCGAGTGTTAATACCATGATTAATATGCGTCGCCTCGCTTTTCACCAGACCAGAACGACGTCTCCTCCCGTCGTGACTAAAACCAGTTTCACACACACACGGCGAGATCTACCTCCCCTCCTCCCTTTCTCTCTCTCTCTCTCTCTTTGCTGTCCCCCTGCTGGATATCTGCTATTCAAAGCTCACTCGCTTTCGACGAATTCCATCCCGCGTTTATTAAACGCGCACCGCTCTGCCCCGATTCTTATCGATTGCATTCGCACGATCGATGATGCTGCCGGGGTTGCCAAAATTTTCACGATTCGAAAAGAAGGATCCGATCCGGACAAAGTCGACATTGTTCAAAGCTGACGTTTCGCAAGAAATTACCAAAGAATCGGGTGCTCGACCTTTCGATTTGCACGTGGACGCGCTTACGCGCAGCTTTTTCGATCGGTCCGTGCCGGGATTTTTGCGGTGGATTAACTCTTGTACGACGGAACGCGATTATAAAGGCAAAGAGATTTGCGCGCGAGGATTACGCGCGCTAGTTTCTAAAATGCGGTCCCCTCCCGATGGAACAGGCCGAGATCGTATCGATATTTCGCTTAATATTCCCGCACGGTGAACCGAGCAAATTTTTACGTCACGATAAATATTTAGCCACGCGAAATGTTTCCTCGCCGCACTTAGGATTACGTACGCGTACGCGCTCGCGTTTTTCGCGGTGATTTTCATTTCTTTCCTTTTCTTTTTTTTTTTTATTTTTTTTTATTTCTTTCAGTTCGCTTCGAAAATGCCCAAAAATGTGCAGAATATTCTCTGTCGCGTGTTCGACGTCAAAGTATTTCGAATTGTTCGAAAGATATCTGCGTGACGATTCGACGAAAATCGAGGAAATTAATTACGCGTGAATCGGCAGAATTATTTCAATTTTCACCCGTCGATGTTGACGAAATTTCGGCATTGCTGGTGCGTAATTGGTATTGCAAGTGTGCAACGCAAGTGTACGCGAAGCGAGTAAGTAAATGCAAGTTCGGCATAGTGATCGATTAGATTCGTTTGCGATGTTCTTAATTATTTATCGTAAGACGTACGATGATAAATACCAGTCGTGAAACAACTTTGTTACGATAAATGAGCTTTGAAACTCGCCGCGGATGAACCGAAGTTGCCGCATCAACTTTGCATATTAAGCAAGACTGATGAACACTTTTCAGAACCTATTTATAAACATTTTACGAGTTTCGCGAGACTGAACGCGACGTATTAACGATTATCAGCTGGCCAGCTTTTCGGACAAGCACGCGTACGTACCATTCACGTAGAACACACTTATTTCAGTTAGATAGGACTATAATTACATTCGTTAAGTATAGTCACGACTGCTCGAAGAACCAGCCAGCTGTTGCAAGAAATGAATAACTAAACCTGATGGCCATGTGTTGAGATCAATCCATCGGGAAGTATGGAGAAAGATTTTCAAAATCTTCCTTTCACCGCCCATGAGAGTGGAGCATTTCTGCAAAACTGTCACGTTGAGAGTCTCGTAGAGTTCTAAAATAAATAATTCGACGAACCGTATAGAAAATTATCGACGTGTTACAACCGAAAGAATGATTCCCGAACGAAATTTGACTGACTTTTTATTTTTTGGCTCACATTTATATATATATGAATCGCTATCGCAGTTTATGAAATGGCAACCCTATATAACGTGCAATCGAACTTGAGACAGACTAGGGGGAGTGCCTTTTGTCTGGAGTTTTCAAATGTTTCAGAAATGCCCAATTCGCCGCGCAAATTCCAATTTGATTGGAACGCATCCGTGTCGCGAGTGTCGCGTACCCTTGACCTTAGCATAATTAATTGCCACGCGATGAATGGAAAGGTAATTCCAATTCCTAGGTTTCATGAAACATCAGATCATGTTTCTGAACCAGCTTGCCTCCAGCTCCAATATTAGTAATAGTAATATTAGGTTTATTATCACTTACAAAAAAAAAAAAAAAGAAATGGGCGAAAAGATGGTTAATCGAAAGAACTAAAAATGAATGAGCCTTGTGACTATAAAAATTATCTTATGGACGACTGTGCCTTTTACTATCTGTTAAATAAAATTTATTTTAATAATAAAGGCAGTGTCCAATTTCAAGAACAAGTGGCAAACAATAATACAATTTAATAAACACAATGTATTGTCACTTTAAATATAAAGATGTATACGTACCTCATCTTCTATATCTTCTGTGATAAATTTTAGTACATTATAGTAAATATACATCATCCGCAGAACTACCATTTCTTTTTGACAATTGCACTTCTTCGGAAACTGCACCTCATACTATGAATTTTTTTCAGTAACAAAATCTTTGTTAACAGCCGGATATTTTTCTTTGCATTTTTCAATTAGTTCATTATATGCAACATTACGCATGCTTCTGTTTGCATACGCTTCTATTTCGTTATTCCACAACATTCGTGTAACTTGTAAATAATTATAAATTCGTCCCAAAATTCTTTATCTATTTCTATTTCGTCAAACTGTCTGTTTATTTTCTATAAATGTCACTCGGAATCTTGGCTCAGGAACTGAACCGTGATTCCAATACTTGCATCAGGACCATTTGAAGATGGCGGCTTTGTTTAGACTAACATTGGCTACAACCAATCGAATTCGATTTTTTCTCCAAGTTGCCTAGGACGGACTAGACTTCATCGTTACATTGTATATTACAATAACATTTAATTCAATTATTTAAATTAATTTCATTTCAATTTTACATTCTACATTGTAGTAAAAATTTTCTATTAACCCTTTCGGTACGAGCGCTGAATATATCCGGCATCCATCAAATGACCTGTGTGTACTTATATAATTCTAGTGTTACTTGTATAATTAATAGAATTTAATATAAATGTCTTTTAATATTAAAACTACATTTGTTAGAAAAAACGTTGTTTTATTAAGCACAGTTCTTATTTAACGCTAAGGAAAATTTTCGTACACAAGAAAACTGACCACGCGCTCGTACCGAAAGGATTAAAACGAAACATTTATTTAATTATATTATTAATAGACTTCATTCTATTTTACGAATAAGACAGCAATCCGAAACGGACTTTCTTTGTGCTAACTAATGCTAGAAGTCTATTCCTGCATCGGTGATGCATGCATCGTAGCATGTTTTAACGTCAATGAAAAGAAAGAAAGAAAGAAAGAAAGAAAGAAAAAAGAAAAGAAATCGTGGCACGTATGTAGGTAGTTGGGCGTCGGTTGCTTAATAACAATTATTAACCGAGGTAATCCTTACATCGGACGCGTTGCTGGTGGCACGGTATAAAGAAAGCCGAGGCGCAGGGAGGGAGTTAGTTAGGCGTTACAAGGATTTACGAGAGGTCCTATTTCAGGTAGGTAACCAGCCGGCCGCTACTCACCGAGAACTAGCTGCTCCGCTGGCGAGGTGTAGCATCCACAGCGGCTAGGGGACGCGAGGGTGGCGCAGGGTTACGTACGGAGCCGTGGTAGCAGGGTTAGCAGGCACACGTACGTTGCCACACGGGCAATAGTTTTCAGCAGCCAGTAGTCATTTGTAACTGGAAGCCAGCAACGTTGACTTTATATTGCCGCCATAAAGATCTCGGCTTTCTCTTCGTTTGCCTTGCCAGGGCTCTCGCCTCCTCTCGGCCCCGCCGGTTACGCCGGTGCTGCGATTTACGCAAATTAGCACACCGCCAACGATTAAACAGCTTATTCTTCCCTCTCGTCGTGTTCTTCTCGCTCTCCTCGATAGATCTGCAACTTTTTCAAATTCGTGTCGATGCGGCAGCTTTCACACGTTCCAGAACGTGTTTCCAGCGTGTTTGAAAATTAATTTGGCTCCTGTTGCCCCGTGATATTCGATATGACAGAAAGAAATTTTTATATTCTTACAAATATTGATACTCTCGCTGCGCGAAGGGATGAGTAGAGATAAATGAGACTACATTTCTTCTTGGCCGTTGAAGCAGGCAATTCAGAGAATGTAAGATGTAAGCTTTAAAAATAATTTTCTACGTCAAAGATCTTCTACATCGAGTAAAAAGAAACAGCAAAAATCAGATCACTCGTGGAAGGAAAGTTTCGAAAACGTTGAATTCGATTGGAAGGCGCTATGGAAAACAGCAGGCGGAGAGGTGAAGGTAAGGGATTTTAATAATATATATACGCGCGGTTACGAGCCGCATTATAATTCGTTGGCCGGTAATGAAATTCCCTTTGGCTTGGCATCGACTCCCCGTGGGATTTGGTTTATACGCGGCATCCCGATGGACAGGCAAATGCAGTAGTCATCAATTTACGGTATTACGACCAAGTAGTTACTTACGCATAGAGCTCGTAGTTCACTTTGCCTGATCCCCGTTGCGCCGTCGCTGCCCTAACCATCGACATCTTTGACGGAAGGCAGCACGTTAGAACTTTGAAACCGTCCGCGTAATTGCCGGACCTAACTAACCAGTTCAGTCACCTAACCTCTCATCCTTCGATCAATTTTTCTACGACCTCGAACGTTCGAAATTTGTCAAACTTGACTCGAGTACTGCGTAATGATCAGTCCCGCGAACAGCAAGATTTCAAATCGAATCAGCCAGTTGAAATGGAGACCTCTGATATTCCACAATTCGTATCGTTGAAAAACAGTAGTTGCTTCACTATGGAAATGAATATATATGCGACGGAGTAAATTAAGGCTCGTTGAAATTCATTAATGACAGCGCAAGATCGTTCGTTTTTCATCGGTTGTGCTACTCTGCTATATTATCCGTTCGATTCAGCCTGATTAAATATACGCAAAGTATAGGTGAGCAAAATGTTAATGCAACGAGGTTTCTATCGTTCGAGCAGGCTACCGGTTCGCCAGTCATGCTACGTCATTATTCACCGAGTTCGCGTTCCACGTGTTGAGAGAAGCACAACTCGCAGTAATTTTACACTATCCGTGTTGCAATTGTCGAGAATAAAATTATAGACTCGACGTTAATAAAAGAGCAGGTGCAGCCTGACTCGAATTGAATATCTCAGTCCTTACTGTCGAGCCTCGTTTGTTGTTAGTTTGCGCTCAGGTTGCAATCCTGATCCCTTTTAAGGACCACAAAGTTCCTAGACACACAGAAGGCCCGACAATCCCTTGTGTCTCTACTGAATTTCTTTACACAATTTAATCTTGATAGGTTAAGAACCTTTAGTTTAATTGCGAGTTAGGCTGAATCCCACAATTTTACCGAACAGTAATCTAAAATTCTCTGAAGCGTGAGGAACATCGAGTAAAGTAAAATCGGAGTCAATCAGACTTGACTTGTTTGCCTAAGATATTTACGATAATACCTAGATGCTAAATGCTCGGACTCGTGGTCGAGTTTGACTTGATCGGTCTTGACTTCAAATAGACGACGCTGTATGTCTGTATAATTTTTATTGCAGTGGTTTTATCGCAAAGTCTTCACCGATTCGCATTCACAGTGAATCGCACGTTGGCATTGACTTCGATCACTTACACTTTGACGGAGAAATTCTTGATCGTTGATCCAAATTTGTAACTTTGGTTGGATATTAATTTTACAGATGTGAAGCAATATATTTTTACAGAATAAATGATCGCAAAGTTTCTTTTTTTTTGTTTTCTTTTACTTTGACATCTCTGATACAGTTTTATTATACATGCAATATTATGGCTCAAGCAGCAGAAGAATATAAGCAGAATCATGCCAATGCTGGCAAAAGTGTCTCGATCGTCGAGATATTTGTTCGCCGATGGCCAGAGAAAAAAAAAGAAGAAGAGGGGGGGAGGGGGAACCGATTGCATAAAACTTTCGGGAATAATGCGGCGAAGCTGGCTTATCGCGGTCCGGCGAGAAACAAGCTTGTTGAGCAAACGAAAACCGGCCCACGTGACGCAGCGGCCATAGGTAATCAGAGTCGGAAACTTTGCTTAATTTAACTTTGTTAATAAGCTGCTTCGCCGTGTACTCCTCCGATGAAAATCCTAAGGCGAGTCACAGATTCGTCGAATCACGCGATCCCGCGGCTCGGCTGAATAAATTAATCGACGAGCGTAGGATATTTCGTAGGCTCGTAGGATACTCGCCTGGCCGTCTTGTTACCATCTACGGCGAGACTTCCTCACTTCTCGCCGTCCGTTTCCCAACGATTAACGATCGCTCGTGAAAGCTGCTCGCGACGATGCTCGAGATTCGATGATTTAAAAGTTGAAGAACGACCTGCCCGGGCCGTTATTTTCCCCTCGATCGTTACGATCGTTACGATCGTTCCGCGACGGCTGAGCTACAAGCGAGGAAATTCGCGCAGATATATATTCTGGGGATTTTTCGAACTTTATCCGCGACACTCTACAGGCAAATGAGGACAATTTGCCAGAGCTGATGTCGCCGCTCGACCTTTAGCAAGTTCGTGATCTCTGCTCTGAGCTGGTGTGCAACCTGTTGCCTTCGCGGCAAAAAGGTATCTCGCTCGTAAGTACCAGAGAGCTGGTGAATTTGCGGTGAACTTTAACGTAGCCTCTCATCTCCGAGACTCGGTTAACGGCAATTTATTTCTGTTTAAACCAGATCGTACAGTCTGGTTTAAACAGAAAACAGGATCTGTACGATCGATTTCGAACGCTCTCGCGCGCCTAGACAGTTTGCAGAACACGAGGCAATAACGCAGTTAATTAATTAGGTAAAATCGGGTACCATTGTTTTTCTAAAATAAGAGCGACCGATATACGTGACCGAACTATGGCACCATGTTCCCACGACTAGTTCCAGAGCAATATCGTAGATAGAGCTAGAAATTTTGGCTTACAGAGTTTCAATATCTACACTAAAAGCATAGATATTTAATGTTTTGGTAAATTAATCGGTTTGGGGCAACGAGAATATTGAAGAGGACGATGAATACTTTATTTCCACATATTTATAAGTTAAAATAAAAAAATACGGTAAAAGTTCTTAAACTAGTAATTAACAATTTTTCATAAGGCAAGCCAAATGAAATAACTTTACATTTGTTAAAATTAATCGTTTTTACTGTGTTTCTCACTTTTTAGGTTTTACCCATACTCTATGGAATATTAGTAAATACCTAAAATTTTATTTTCTTCGCGAGCCAAACGATTGTTTCCAAAAAGTTTGATCAAGAAATTTAGCCCCTTTTTGTCATCCGAAGTTACATGCATTATAAATTGTTTTACCCTACTTTCACCTACTCGCGAACGTTTCGTTATGATAATATCGGTAACTATTGACGAGAAGAAAATAAGGTCTGTGTTAAAAAACACGCGCGAGACTCGGGAAATAGGAATCGGTATCGCAAAAAGGGGTTCAATTTGGTGGTTCGATATAGAAAATGAGTGGTGGAATTGGAGTGGAGGGAAAGGCGGTGATAATTTTCCGCGTAAGGGAGAATTATGAGGCGAGACGCAGGTGACGGGCGCGGTAGACGGCGTTTTTGACAGTGCGATCATTTTTCAAGTGTGCGCAAAGTGGTCGGCAGCAAAGAGAAACGACGAATAAGTTGAAGCCGGTGCGAAATGGCGGGACATTTTTTAGCAGGCAATGCCGAGTCCCCTATAAATATGTAATAGCAATCTTCTAGCCGGCTGCACCGAGCATTCTTACCCTTTTCTAGGCCGGCGTCGTTTGTCACATCTTGTCAAATTAAGCCTTCAGCTCTCGGGTTCTCGCGGCGACGCGTGACGCGTAGGAAAACCTTCGACCCGATTCCTCCTCCTCCTCGAGAAGAGTGTCTCTCTCGTCATCTGGCTCGGAGGATCGGTGAAATCGATAACAAACGATCTAGTAATTTTATCAAACGCGTGGCGATTGGCACGAGCCAATTGTTCAATCGCCCGAGTGGAATTGAGGCCAATGAATAAATGGATCTTGGCAATGAGCTTGACCGCGCGTGTGTCTCCTTCTTCTCCCTTCTCCGTAGCTTAAGGTTACGTCGACGTCTCGTCTCGAGCGCGCTTTTTCAGAGGAATCGAGTTATCAGATCGTCGGAGATCGTTGATTGCTGGCCAATCCAAAGAGAAACTCTGATAGAAAAATCTCTCTCACTTCGCAAGGCGGTGGAAGGCGACGGACGATGTTTCATTTCCCATTTTCGCGTTTAAAAAGATCGGCACGACGACTGCGAAACTATCGAGAAACCTATCTCGCGACTAGATTCCCGCCAATTTACGACTATCCGGAACGATAGATTCGCAAATAAGGAAGCAAGTTTCGTTCGTATTTTGTGTTTTTGCGCGTTGCCAGACTTCTTGCGGAATTTACGAGCGCCAAAAACGTTGATCGAAAAAATTACTCAAACATACGGTAGATTGATCCGATAAATCCGTTCTTCGGTAAGAAATAATTGAGCCGTGTGATCGTGAGTCACGTGTTTACGACCGTGGGAAGCACACACGTTACATCTTTGGAATTACATATCCAACACGCATCTGGTGGGAAAAATGAGTCAACTGATAACCTTGTTCTGTCGATCGATTTCTATCGAGAGCGATACCATCGTTTCGACATCGCGAGAAACGAATTTAAGTCGATAAATGGCTTAATCGTTCGATAAACGATTTATAACTTGTTCAGTGGCGTAACACGATGCACATGATTGAAATATGAAACTTTGAACTCTGAAAAGATGCTTCGATCGATAAGATTAGGGATATTACCTTGGCGAATATGACGCGAACAGCACTTGTGACACGTGTGTTTCGTAATTTTAATGGGAATTTCGTAGAGCAGGCAAAGCATGAAACGCGCACGGCGCACGGCGCGTACGCGCGTATAAGCGAATTTGGGAAATGCGCTAGTTGGCTTTTCACCTACGGCGAATTCCCTGGTCCGGTGTTTATAATTCGAGAAGGGCCTGGCTTTAATTACCACCCTGCGGTGTTTACACGAGCCGTAATATTTGATGCGACGAGATGGGATCTACGTCGGCGTGGATGGGCCGCAGAAATATGCATGCATGCATGCATGCATGCACGAGCATATACTTGTGTACAATCGAGATACCAAAACTCGACGAACACGCCCGATCGATCCTTTCCGCCCTACCCCGAAGAAGAAACGTACCTGCACGGACTGCTCTCAGCCTATTAAATTGAAAAAAAAGAAGGAAAAAGAAGAAACGGGGGAAACGACGATTGCCTGATAGTTCTTGATAGTCGAGTTACAAATTACGGTCACGGTCCAATTATATATACTATTGCGATACTTATCTCGCGCCTTGAAATTTTCGAATTGAAATTTTCCACGACGCAGAATTTTCGTTCTAGTCGCTTCAAAATATTCTCTGATATTGAGAGAGAGAGAGAGAGAGAGAGGGGTACATGGCGCCGCTATTTCTTCCAACAGAGAAAATATTTTGCGTCTTCTAATCAAACTACGTACGCATGTATTTACTTGGCGTGTTTGTTAACGACGAGACTGACTGCAGGGAGGTAGACTAACCGAATGGAAGCGAGGCAAACAGCTGGTAAACAGAATGCAGAAGAATTGCTCAATTTCCGCGACCGGTGACTGTTTTCCTCCAACGCGACCAGAGACGCGACCTAACTTTGATCGTTTCATGGTCGTTCGCCGACCCATCGACATCATATACAGCGTGAATTACATAATTTCTAGATAATAGATGGTACTCGCCGAAGCATGAAAAAAATAGGGTCGAAGAGTTAAAAAGTTATAAACAATTTCTTTCGCCGATCTTCCGTCTGTCGCTCGAACTCACCATTGATCAGTCTCTCGTCGCGAAGCCTAGTAAATACGTAATTCCATTTGCTAATAAATATTCGGAGAAACGAATAAGAAATACACTCGTAAGTGATAAAACGGCGAAGGAAGATTCTTGACGATACTTGAATTTCAAAGGGGAAACGAGAGGAAGAGAGAGAGGGGAAAGAGGATCCATATTCATTTCCGACGGATACACGATCTTTTCGTCGTTTCCCTTATCTGCTCGCAGGCGTGTATAAAAACGCCATCAGTCTCCGGTCGGAACGATCGCCGCCGTAATAAAAATGGACACTCTGCCTAGCCGTTCTCCTTTTCTTTTTGCTCCTTCTTCTTCTTCTTCTTCTTCTTCTTCTGCTCTTCCTCTTCCTCTTCGTTCTCACGGTTCAGTTCTGCACTCCCGCGCGAATAGGCATTCAGTCAACGATCATGGCAAGATATGTTTGATGAGCCGATCGATCACCGGCACTTGTCAGTTTTTCGGGGGTTGGAAACGTTTCACTGCGCGCGTGTGATCGCTCCCGCTGTGACCGCTGTGTGCGAATTCCCCTTCCCCCTTCTCGTCTAACTTCACCACGAAATCAAAAACTCACTGACTGCTGCGTACTCGTACACGGCACCATCTCTCGAAATACTTGCCAGATTTGCTCGACCATTCATCTTTCGTTCTTGTATAATAAAAACTGTGCCGTGAGCAAAACTTTTCAGAAGATCGTACTTTCACTTTTCGCTTCACGTGAGAATAGATCGTATCGTTGTTTGATTATTTTCGTTAAACTTTATCGAATATCCTTCGCGAGGCAGAAGCACGCAATTTGTCGGTACGTGCGACGTATCGGAGAATTTCTAAGGGGAAAGAGTAAAGAAGATCACGCGGAACGTGATAACGATCTCGCGGGGAGAGGATGAAAATGTGGAAGGAAACGAGGACTATGTTTAACCAGTTTGTCGCTTCTTCATCATCTCTTCAATCGCCTTAATCAACGATACCGAGGGAAATCTAGCGTGTCGATCGTGTCTACCGAGAAAAATTTTCGGTAAACTTTCTCCACGCGAAAATACGTAGGGAACGCGTCAAGCTGGCGCGAGAAAATGAAAGACAAAACAATGGAAAATTCGGCGATTGGGAAATCTGGACGCGGAGGATCCAACGAGGAGAGCAAGGATGGAGTGCAGGGTTATCCAGGTTGCGAAGGAGGAGCAAGGGAGAGGAAGGGGTGGGAGGAGACGAGGTGAAGTCGCGCGTCGGCGACATAAGTATGCATGAAGTTAGCTCGGAGTCGTCTGAAATATTAAGCAGCCAGACTTTTGGTCGACCGAGTACTGAAAACTGTTTACCGTGGGAGGCAACCGGAGGGCAAGAGAGGAGGCAACGTTAAAATCTCGGCCCCCGCGATGCCCGGCTCCTCTCTTTCCCCCGCGCGTTTGATAAATAATGCGGCTTGCATTTTGCGCGGGAAAACTTTTGGATTGCACCGACGGCGGCTCGCGGAGTGAGAAAGAGAGAGAGAGAGAGAGGGAGAGAGGAAGGGAAACGGTTGGGAGTCGGTAGCGCGCGAGCAATTCAATTCAGACACCCTCGAAACGAATTTTCATTCGAAAGTTTGCTTGGGCTTTTAATGAAAAGAAAGGCGTCCCGGTTAGAGTCCCGAGACAGTGCGAGAATGTTCCCCCTGCTCGATTGCCGCTGTTGCTCTGTTTGCCCATTTCCCTTGCCGATATATCGATATATTTCGGTAGCGAGATTTACGAGAGTCGATGTCGTCATTTGCCGCTCCTTTCTCTCGTCGTCGCGAAAACTTTTCTCTTTTCTCCCGTTCTTCGTTCCTGCTTCCCTCCAGCGAGAAACGATCGCGGTTCGATCTTGCGGCTGCTCAGCCAACCCCCGGCGAAAACGGTTCATCCGATGAAATGTTAAAAACGCGTGGTTTGCCGTGTTGTTGGCAAAGATTGCCAAGTTTCGCGGGGAGGGGGGCGGGAGAGAGGGATTCTTTACAAAGTCTGACTTATTTAGCTTGTAGCCGACTGTGTCTGCCTGTTTCCACGAAATCCCATCCCCCTGAACCCGTCAACCTACATTCTGCCCCCTGCGTCTGCGTTCCTGGATTCGGCGAAGGGGCGAGGAGGACAGAGAGGAGGAGAGGAGGAGAGAAGGCAGGCCGATGGAAGGTTGCAGCAGGACGGTGAAAGGACGAAATGCTCTTTTGTGGTCGCCCTCCACACCGGGAACTTTATTAATTGCGCGTTTTGTTATGCAGATGCCTGCAGACCGAGCCAGCCACCTTCTCCCCCTTTTCACCTTCCTCCTCTATCTTTGACAGAGAGCAAAACTCCTCTCTCTCTCTCTCTCTCTCTCTCTCTCTCTCTATACTCGACTCGTGTGTCCGAGAAATCTTTAAAAGACTCTCTTCCCCTCTCCCTTTCTCAAATTTGTCACTTTCAATCCGACGAAAGTTCCTCTT
>NIPQ01113227.1:0-14295 GCA_002806875.1 Lepidotrigona ventralis hoosana
TTTTTTTTTTTTTTTTTTTTTTTTTTAATTTTTAAGAACTTAGGAGATTAGTGTCAGAGACTTTGAGGAATTTGGAAATTTGATATTCGAGATTTTAATATACGAGATCTGTTTAACATTCGAGAATTGAATAAAATTATGTTACATAGCGAGGAATAAGATATTAAACAAATTCTTACCATTTTCTTTCACGGCTATAATATTGAAAGACTCTTTAATACTGATAATATAAAGTCTTTACAAAAACTTACAAGTAAAATGTATGTAATTCTGCCTCTAAATATGTTAAATACAGCAATAAAATAATTTTAGCATAAAAATTACCAAAAAAAAAAAATCCTCGGAGTAGCAAACATATCTATCACTGCATCTAAATACGTTAAACACAACGATAAAATAATTTGAACACAAAAATTACAAGAAGGATCCTCTCAATGTATTAAGAATATTTCCTATTCGCAATAATAAAAACTACAGCTACTATTTTCAAAGATTTATGATAAAGAGTCTTTCCTACACAAATAGTGTAATGACGAAGTATAACAATACCAACAACAGAACGTTTCTCTCCGCAATGATGCCGGAAAGCCGCTTAAAACCCAATAATGCGACAATTGACAGCAAAGAAATTTCAAGGAAGGGGACGAGACGAAAAGAGAAAAATGTGGAAAAGAGAAACAATCGTTACGGTATACACACCTTTTCAATTTTCGTTCGTCAGCTTTCAAATCCTGTTGAAAGCTGTTTTTGAAAAGAGAGGGGAAAGGCGTTTCGCCTGGCGCAAGCCTGAAAGAACGAAAGAGAACAAAGACTTTGCCGTTTTTCCCCCGGTCTTATTGATAGCGCGGCATAATACAGGAACGTGATTTAGATCCACGTTGGATCCGTCAGGATGCTACGACGCTCCGTGTACACCGTCGGGGATACCAAATCGTTTCTACTCGACAACGAGGAATCGGCTTAGTCGCCACAATGGCTGCCTGGAAAACGATTTTCTAGCCGGCCCCTTGAAAAGGACCAAACCTCCATAACAGACTTTACCGCGTTCGAACAATTCGATCCGCTAGCGCTGAAAAGCTTTATACTACCCTTTCAACCCCCTGTGCATTCGACGCCCGGCACCAGCCGGACTTCCGGTCGCTCAAAGAACACGCCGCCACCTCGAATTGATTAATTAATCGCCGGCTGTATCGATTGCTGCCAACTCCGCACCGGATATTCAGACGCTGGTTTGGGCTTTTCGTTTCTCCGCAAAATTTGTGAAATTTATTAATATCGCGTGATTTTTATACGAGAGAGAGAGAGAGAGAGAGAGATGCATATGCAAGAGAAGTTTTTCAAGAAAAATGTGGGTTCAACGTGGAGAAATTTCAATTTGACAATTCGGTTTAACTTGGCTTTCAAACTATACAGTGGATTCGTTCAATGTGAGTCAGCCACACGAATCAACATCATGTAACTCTCTCTGGACTTTACTCCGTGAAAGTAAAAAATCTGAAAAAATATTTCGTAAAAGATTCTTTTTAATTTAATAAACCACGCGCACTTAATTGTAATGAAATTAACAATGGAACGCGTTGAAAAACTTTTTTCTATTTACGAAGATAGCAGATTACGATGCACGAACTAGCCATAAGGTAATCAGGAAACTGTGACGATCAATTATTTAAGCTATTCCCATTAACAGTGTTCCTATCGATGTCCTATCTTTAATCCATTTTCGTTCGTGCATCAATTAACTCGTCCATTCGCGATGGACATCGGCCCAATTAAATAAATTGCCGGAGGCTTTCACCTCTCCATCTCTCTCTCCCATAACGAAATGGAAAAATGTTGGATGCCAATTTCGAAATGATACACGGAGTACGGTTATCGATCGAGAAAGTGGTTCTTCCAAAACGCCGAACGAGAGAGAAAGAAAAAGACAGAAAGAGAGAGAGAGAGAGAGAGAGAAGGAAAAAAGAATGAATAAATAAAACTAATAAACAAACGAATAAGAATATAGAGACAGAAATAAATGTTCGTGCAATTACGTAATGAAAATATAAAAAGGGGGAAGCAGAAATGAAATAAAATTTCTTTCTAAGAAAATTTTTCCCCCAGAAGATTTATTTTGAATATTTCTCTACTATTTTACTGTTGTTCTCTGGTTTAACGAACATTTGAGAAGAATAGTTTGACAAAACTGAACGTTCGAACGATCGAGAAATCGCTCGGTATTCAATATTAAGTAGAAAAATAGTAGCACGTTTCAGCCAATTCGATAGTACTAATTTACATAATATTCTATAATACAAATTAATGAAATCGATTTACGAAAGAGTGCTTTTATCGCAAGTTGATTCCAGATAAAGCGCGCAAAGGGGAATTTATGTATTTATAAGGCAGAATTCGAAGAAATCGTTGCATTATTCTTCGGGGTCACACTTTTGCGGTGTATTTTTTATGAGAGTCAATTGCTTGGAAAATTCACAGCATTTTCGAGAATAGATTCTCTATGGATATTCTATTCTATGTTCAGCGACGAAAATTATTTATTACAAACTGCGGTCAAATAACGAAAAATACTAAACTCGGATTAAACTTTGATATAATAACTGAAGAGAAAATATTTGTTGTTCAAACACGATAAACATCTTGGTCTATTATATATTAAACTATAGTCACCGAAATAATCTTAAGTTCACCATATTTTTGTGAGGTGAAAGTTTGTTTGACATAATATTTTTTTCTTTTTTTTTTCATTATAATTAGTTCGGTCAATGAAAAAAAATAAAAAAATAAAAAGTACTGTGTCAAACAGACTTTTAATTTACAAAAATATTATGACTGTATATATTAGGCTATTAGAATATTACGTATTTACATACAAGAGCATTTTTTCTTTTTAAATTTTGTTACGAACATACGAATATTTCTAATGTTTGCATCAGTATGAAGTAATATATAATACGATAAATAAATATAAATTGAGACGTCTAAAATTGTAAAAATTAAAAGAAAATTTAATAAAACACTTTTAATATTCTTTCCATAGTGAAAAAGATTTTATTTCAACTGTAAAAGGAGAACAACGAACAACGAAGGGACATTACTCATATTTATAAAATATTCCGTCGTTGGTTCGAAATCGAATCGAACAAAACGAAATAAAAGTTTCAGATTCGCCTGTGAACATCTAATGGTTAATATTTCACCAAACTGATTATTTCTACTTACTTACGCGTGCGTGTGTGTGTGTGTGTGTGTGTGTGTGTGTGTGTGTGTGTGTGTGTGTCGCGAGATCGCGAGAAATGAAATATTAATGATTCTGTGTCCAGCGTGAGATTTCATTTCGTCAGACGAATAGAAAATTTGGATGAAATCGAAGCACAGTAAACCGATGTTGATTTTCGCGTTTCCTTTTCGTTCGAAAATCGCGCGGAATTTTTCATCAGGCGGGTTAAACACGGTTTAATGGATAAGGTTAAATTAATTTCAGCTTCGCGTTAATTCGCCAAACAAATGAACCTGAGGCATGCAGAGATCCGCTCTTCTGTTATTCCGCACCGCTATTATTCCAGTCATTTTAATTGCTTTCTGTGTTTGTTAATACAATTTTTATCGCAACGCAGCCGTTTGCTAAGCTTTCTTGTACTTTCATTTTTGCGTTGTTTCCATATTGTTATTAGAAGTTCATTGACAATCGACATATCATTATTTATTTGCAGTAAATTCAAATCAGAGACTTTCTCGAAGAATTCACATGTTCTATTGAAATGTCTAAATCGAAACCGCTAGAGAAATCATCGTAAACCAAGAAGAAGAAGAACCCTCAATTGGTATCATTCTACACCATATTCTATATCAAAGACTGTAATAATTTAGAATTTTTTCCAATCTCCACCACGGACTATTTGAAAACTACAAAGTGAAATTAATTACCCGAAATTTTAATAATCCAACATACATTACCGCATGAGTCGTTTCTAACCTAACAATTATATCAAAATTTCATCTAACAATGTTTTAAGAACGACCATTTGATACGATATTTACTGATATTTATATTGAAATTTTTCCCCTGTCGCGAGAAATTGAATCGCGATCACGAGAAACATCGATCTTCTGTCGAAAGTATATTTGAAAACTTTCCCAAGGAGCCATCGCGTTTTCCAAATATCAAAATCGGCGAGCAAAAGCGACGACGAGGAAAGAAAGATGAACGCGGGGATATGGAGCAAAGAGCGGAACAACATCGAGGTAAAAAAGGATTAAACGGCCATAAGAGGTCCTCTAGGAACGTTCTCGGAGCGATTCCTCCGAAAATACTTGAAACTTCCACAAAACAGAACTTTCATCGTGAAGGTGACGTGGAAAATACAGGACGAGAAGAGAGAGAGAGAGAGACAGGAGATCGACAGCGTAGAAAGGCAGGAAAAAGAAGAAGTAGAAGAAGAAGAAGAAGAAGAAGAAGAAAGCAACGAAGAAGCTTAGGAGGAAAGTTTTCAATTCACTTCGCCACTTGCGATCGACAAAGGACCGTCCTTCTTTTCCGACTCCCTTCTTTTTCTTATCGTCGAAACTTTCGAAACTGTCGTGTTTCCGGGCCAGCTTGTAGCTTCTTGAATATTTTCCGAAGAACAACGATTACTGTGAGCACGTGCTGTGTAATTTTGTTTGCGACACCGTCGATCCTTAAAACGCGATCCCCCGAGGGGACTCGATGGCACAGTTTTCAATCTCTCGTCCCTCTCGACGTAGTGTTTCGGAAAATTTTAAAAGCTGCTATTGTTCTCGATTTTCTTGAACGCATTGTTGAACGGAGCGAGTTTCCTTGCGAAGGAAAACTCGCTTCGTGAAAAACGTTCGGTCGCTCTAGCGTAATATGTCTTTGTACATTTTCTAATATCTTAATACCTCACGATGCGACCTCATATCTCAAGGGGTTACATATTTTCAACAGAGAACAAAAAAATTGATTTTCCAAAATTATTATTATTGTAAAAATACTTCGTCGAGCTCTCGTCGACATTAAACGGATAATTGATACTTTAAAGAGCGTTTTCCTCGGAATGAAATTTTCAAAATTGGCATTGAACTATCGAGTTAATTTGAATAAAAACTTGTCCAAGCGGAATTTTGATTCGTACATTTTTTCCCCCTTTTTTCTTTTCTATTAACAAAGGAAAGTTCAGATAGCTGTGAAAAATTGTCTTCGACAAATACTAGTTTCTCTTGTACAATTTAACGTAAAATGTGTTTCGATGAAATGAGTCCTCCTACCTACGTATATTTAGTTCAAATTTTATATTTTACCCATCACTAATTGGACAACATATAATAAAATAAACATATTATTTTTTTCAATAATTTCAGTAATTTCATCTCGAAACAAATTCTTTAATTCTCTTTATTCTGCAACTATTCAAAGATGTAACAGTTTAAAGGAATCAGACAAGTGGATCGTTCACAGCCAGACAATACAACGCCTTGAGAAAATGAGTAGTAAAGATCGATCATAGTCAGACATTGTATCTGAAGAAAATAAAATAAGTAGTAATAGAGTTCGTAGTCGTTCAAAGTCAGACAAAATCAGTAATAAATCATTTAGCACGTAGACTGCTAACGATAGTCACTGCTAACCGTCGTTTCTGTTTCAGAATAATCAAAATGAGATGAACATCGTTAACAAAGAATTTTAATCAACATAAATAATTAGTTAGTACTGTAAAACGAAGAATACTTTATAGCTCTTGTTATACTTTATTGTAATACCTTAGAGAAATTAAGTATTCTGTCTCATAAACCTGTTAAAACAAGATAATATAACATCTCAAGTTTTTATTTCATAGAAATTAAATTAAAATAATTCCACTAAAGGAAATAGGAAAAGAAATAGCTGGCTGTGTCAAGTTCCATAAAATATTTTCTACTAACGACGATATGATAAACGAACGTCGAATAAAACGTCATCGAGCGAACGATTAAATATACTCCGTTTGATTTGGTGTGGCACAAAGGGCGAAACGCGATGAAATAATATTACAGAAACGTTTCAAACGTAGCCGGCAGGAGGTTGCATACCTTAACGAATCGACGATCAACAATTTCACGCATTCGACAATAAAGGGTAAACGAGAGGGGCGCCGGTGAGGGGCAGAGAACTAATTTCCGGGGAATTTACAGATCGTTAGCGTGCACAACTGAATGTTGACGTGAATTTTCATGTAGACGTCTCCAGTGCTTTTAACCAACAAATCGCGGTGAATTTGTAACGACTGACAGCCCCGTGGAACGCGTATTGCACTTCCAATAATTAATTCGCTAAACGTTGAAATCGTTCGGCCGTTACGATGCGAAATATTTGACTCGGTGGAATTCCTTCCGACGTGAAATGCGTTTGAAAAAAAAAAAAAATGGGGAACGAAAAGAAGAGAAAGAGAGAGAAAATCGACGATTAAAGTTCTTTGTACCGTTGCTGGAATCGCGAATATTTCGCATGACAGCGAGCCTATTCGAAACAATTCCTTTTTCGCGAATGCGTTGAAATTTCATTGCTATTAGTTCGCGGAAACGTGACTGTTGGTTCAATCTGCGAATATCTCTGTCGGTAAAAGTTGTTCAATATATATATATATATATATAAATGTATTTTACAACTGTAATTTTAAATATCTACTCATAGATAAATATGCATACTGTCAGCCATAAGCATTGAGATACATTCAATAAATATTTTGCAATTTTTATATCGCAATATTTTCTTCATATTTTATTCCACATAATGTGAATAAAATACCAGATTTATAATCGAATGATTGAAAATAAAAGCATTGTATCCACAGATGCATACATAAATATTAAGTATGAAAATGTTCTGTGTAACACTATAAAACATTGTGCATATCGTATCATATTCTCATAAATCATACTGATTTTCAATCAAACATCAGCGTTTATTTTCATGTTACCAAATTGTACTAAAATTATAATATAATTTTATATATTTTATGTTACCATATTATGCCAAATTAAAAAATGAATTATATTTCGATACTCCGCGCACGAAAATTCCAACTAAGAGCCATTCGAGCTTCGCCGAACTGTTGTAACTGTTCATTAACCATACACCCACCAGTCTCACGTTTTCACGACGAAGAAGAATACGAAAGTTTGGCAAAACATGAACTCCGTTCTGTGAGGCAGTTCGGCCTGTTCCTCTCGTCGTTGAAAGCGTTTCGAAGCTCCGTAATTTCCATAACCGCGTTACCGGCAGCATCACCCCCTCCCCTCTCCACCGACGAAAATAACGCAGGACCTGGAGGAAGCCGTCTGAAAACCTGCTTGGCCAAACATCTGAAAGACGTTTGAAGTTTGCTCTTCGAAATCCGGTAAGGATATTTGAATTTCGGAAATTTGCAAGAAAATGTTCGAAGATAATTTGAAGTGCTTAACACACAATTCCTGGTGGCCATGTAAAATACATACATTTCTCATAAATACCATAGATTGACGTTATGGAGAGATTTCTCGATGTATTAATATTACGTGCAGTAAGTTTTTTTCTTCTTTTCAATTGGATCAAGGTAGAACTTCGAATCGTAATTAAAATTTCAAACGAAGGATTTAAACGAAAATAAGAATTTCAGGCGAAAATATGGGACTTTGAATAAAAATTAGAATCTCAAATGAAAATGTAAGAATTCCGTGGGGAAGTAGACGTGTCGCTGTGTAACACCAGAAACACATATCTTTTTACGCGATCAACGAATCAAAACTTTATCACTTTCTGTTACGTATCATTTATTTCAATTTCTGGACGTTATTTTTAAACATTATTCCGTCGAATCATACTCTATAATATTTTTCATCAACTTCAGTAATTGATTGATTATCTTTTATTGCAGCGTTCGGCATAAAGAATAAATAAATTTATTTAAAATTCCACGCGAAGCGAATGCAACGTTAAATCGAAAGCAAATGGTAATGATTTCAAATGATTGCAAAGACCATTTATCTTAATAAATCCACCTCAATGAATACGTAACGAACGTATCAAAAATTCCATTTTCCTCGCCAGTTGGAATTCGTGCAGGATTTTTTCACAATTCTTCAAACGGTACCTGTACACCACTACAAAACGTTTTCGTACTTGAATTTTTACAATTAATGAAAATCGACAACAATATTTTCAACGATCGCGCCACAATATTTTAGCAATATCCCGAAGAACAGTTTGATTTAATAATAAAATTCCCGTCCCGATGATACCTTTCGACAATTACAAAGTTTTTCTTTTTTTTTTTTTTTTTTTTTTTATTNTTTTTTTTTTTTTTTGTTAATAATTTCATTCATTAACGGTGTTGCCGATAAATTTTAATTATTTCAGTGTAACTGAACGAGAACGTTTTAATGCAACAGTGACAGTAATTTAACGATAATGCAGTTAAAGAAAACAAGGGGAGGGAGAGAGTTAGCCACCCTCTTCCAACTGCATTCGATATATTGCTGTTTACTTTGTAGCGAGTTCGGTGTTGCAGCTTTCTTCTCTCGGCCCTTGGGAGGACGAAATCCATTTACTCTTCATTACGAAATAATGAGGGTTGGATTAATAAGCGAGGACGCGGCCGAGGAACTCGGAGGGCGAACAGGGGCGAAAGAGGGTGGCATCGGGCAACGGTGAAATTTCAATTCGTGACAGAAGAAACGTTTCACAGCCGCTTATGAATTCATGAATCGTCGTTTGCGGTTTGCGAAGTTCGCGAAGATACCGCGACGGATCATTTCGCCTTGTTGCAACTCCGTGCGTAAATGGAAAAACGAAAATTCGTAAGTCCCAACAGCTGGGGAGACACGCTGCGCAATGTGTAGTACGAGGGTATCCCGATCTCTTCGATTAATTGAGAAACCAACTCGGATAAAGTTAAAAAATCACACAGACTCGAGAAACGAGATGGAAACTTGAATTAATAATAAAATTAAGTCGAGCTAATTAAATAATTAGTGAAAATATATAGGTTCGGTTTAAAATTCTAGCGTGTTAAAAACGTTGTTATTCAATAATATCAACACTCGCCAAGATTACTTTCAATATTGTACGTCGTTTAACAATCTCCTTAATCTTACTTAACCGTGCTCTTTCCATCCCTAAGAAAGAATACTGAAATCTCTCTTTAAAAATTTCTGTTCTCCTTTTCGCCGTGAACGGAGCAAAACTGCGAGATAAAAATTCGAAGACCGTGCGCCAGGCTACGACGTAAAAATTGCGTTCTAAATCCCAACCTAACCACCCAAATGACATTCTAAAAACTCGGAGGGGGAAAAAAAAAGATCGCAAATCTTCGAGAAACGATTTCCCATTAAAGAAACCGTTGCGGCATCGCCTCTTATCGAGCAGGGAGAACACGTAACGTCGCGATGCGTTGCGCCGGCACTTATCTGAACGAAGAAGAAAGGAAAAAGCTCGTGGGAAGCTTAATAAGAGACTCGGGCTCGAATCGCGAAGATAAGGTGGCGAAACGAAAGAGGAGGAGGGGGGTGGCTCCGCCGACGCGTCCAAGGAGAATCAACGGCGTGGCGCATAAATTACGCAGCCGAAACCGGTTGATTCTTGCGTTTAACGCGGTTAATGGAAATTTAATGCGCGTTCCGACCGGTGGTAATAATAAATAACCCGGTGAGAGATAAGGCGGCCGATAACCACCGCCAATGAGTCGTCGAAGAGTCGCCGTTTTCCTCAGGTTAAAGGATGAAGGAACAGAAAAATGGTGGCCTCCTCGATAGAGGAGGACTTTCGGGTGGAGGACGGTCGGTTCTTCCCGGTTTCTAGCCTGCCAGTGAACATCGCAAACGAAGATAACTCGAATAAATGTAAAAGGGGAGAACGGCTGACTTTTCTCTCTAAGTGAAAATCGATGGAGTTTTATTGTGTGTCGAGGCATCGCGAAAACTTGCCCGCCCATCCCCTTGCTTCTCGTTCCTTTCTCTCTACGTTCGTCCTCTCTCTCTCTCTCTCTCTCTCTCTCTATCGTTCTTTCGTTATTCGGTTAGAGGCTTCGTCGCGAGAACGATCGAAACTCGATAACAGTCTTGCGACTGAGTAATTTTTCGCTATTAAATCTGGTACGAGCGAGGGATACGATAGTGCTCGTGTTTATAGCGATAGTATATATTTTGATTAATTTTATACAGGTGTCCCATTTGAAATATCCCGCGCAATTATGTCCTAATCTGTTATAGAGAAACTTTCTTACCTTGTTTCAAGCAGAACATCTTTTAGTGGTCTCATGGCCATGCTTTCAAGGATTTTTTATGAAACTATGTATGTATTTTTTTTCGAGTGGACACGTAATCCGTTCTATGATGAATTCATTGATCTACATAGATTGATATTTGAAATTTATTCAAAATCGTTTATTGCCTTTCAAAAGTTACCTGCGTTCATCGTGCCAAGAAATTATCATCTTATCTTTCGTATTCGATGCACTGATTTGCTCTATCTCTAAACCATAATTACACTCTTCTCAATATTTCATTCTATGTCACGATAGGTCGATGAAACGTATATCCATCCGAAGAAAAATAAAATAGTTTCACTTAAGGAAACAAACTTGATAAATAAATTTTACTTGTAACACTTTTTTCTATAACGAATAGTTTAGGAGATAGTTGCCTGGATTGTTTCAAATGAGACATTCTGTATGTATGATTGCGTTGTTAGGAGTAAATATACTAAATGAAAAACACAAGTCAAATCTTGAAAGAAATTTCGTCAGGTCAGTCCTTCGAAATCATTAAGTCACATTACGTTATGTTGATACATTTTTGGGAAATTCGAGATCTCAAAAGTCTACAGAGTTCAAGTAATACAGAAAAATATTCAAAGTAGACTGTTGATCACAATATTCGGTAAATAAAACAAATTTTCATTTGAATTCCATTTCTTTGCAGTCTAGTCATAACTTTATTTCTCCTCTCGATCGAAATGAAAATACATACGAGAGATATAGAATTATCTGACAGTATCATCGATACAAGATCGCATTTGTATGCACTAAATCTTGAACACTTCCCTCGGCGTAATCATAATTAACCAGCTCGATGCAGAGCTATATCAATTTGAAAATCGATAAGCAAGAATACCGAAAACATCCGAGACAAATCGTCACGTGCGTCTATTTAATTGTCATTTCGATTTCACAAAGGCTTCAGCATTCGATTATTCTCAAAACGCAAACGACTTCCCGTTTGTACAAATTTATCTGAGGAAACTCGGTGCACAAATCGTTTGAAAACGAATTAACTACTTCTCAGCAATCGGACAAATTAGCTCGATAAAGGATTTACTCGAAAGAAAACCTTTGAGAGCGAAGAATGGAAAATACGATTTTGCAATGTCGCAGACGTTTCTCCGTTCACTTTTGTATTTTGATCTCACGCATCGCCGACATAAACGCAACTCCTTTCGCGATTTCTTGGCCGGTCGTTTCACAGTGGGGAAAACTCGTGCTTTTTCGACCGGGCGAATAAAAGACCGCGAGTTCGAACTCCGGCAAACAGGGCGAGCAATATTCATGGCGCGGCTATCCGTGAATTTTACATTTCAATCGAAGCGAGCCGGCCCGTTCTGCAAGCCATTTTCGTTTCGTATTTCAGCGAGCTAACAGACGTCGTAACTTTGACGAGGAGGGGAACAACGAGCAACAAACTCGAAAATAATGTTAAATAATATTGAACGATTGTCAAGAACTCGCTACAGGTAGTTTAGTTTCTGGGCGTTTAACGGGTAAATGAAACGTATTAGCACAAACAAATAATGAAATAAATAAATGAATAAGTTAGTAAAATTCATTTGTCGCAAATAAGTAAACATATTTAACCAGTCAAAGAATATTTCAACTATAATGTCAGTCAGTACCTGCCAAATAGAAAAGATCTTAAATGTCCATCTTATATTGTCTGTTCTACAATTGATATATACATTCTCGTGAATTATTTGTAATGATACTTTAACATTATAATTACTCAATTACACTGAATTACGACACTCTTCATTTTTTGAAATTTAACCCGCAGGCAGAATTTATATAATATTATTATCGTTAAATATATTAATATAATAATATAATACTAAAAACTAATAATATAAAACTAAATATAATAATATAATAATATAATACTAAAAACTAATAATATAAAACTAAATATAATAATTATGTTATTATCGTTAAAAAAGAACTTTCAACAATGTTGTAACTTCGTCGATGAAATCATATATTGAAATGGTACATTCTAACATTGGAAAAAGAAAGGCGAAAGAATCATTCAATGGGATTCAGATCAGACAAATTTTTGTGAAACTCATTTATTGAACTCAACCAATTGAAAATAAACGAAATTTTCGAGTCTTTAGGATTTTCGCCGTCGTTATAAAGTACAAAGAGTATTTCTACTGCAAACAACGATTGCAAAAATTGATAACACGTGATATTAAACGAGCATCGGTTAATTAAAATGAAGTATAAATCGGCGTCATTCTGCGGGCAAACGATCACGTCAAAAAGCGCGAGCTATATAAATTATGTAAATTTAATAGATGCTACTGATACGAGTTAATTAACGAGTTGAAACGCGATATGGGGCAAATTCACTTTTAACGCTTGAAACCGCGATCCCATAAAGCGAGCGTGTACGGAATAAGTATTATGTTTATGCACGCACACACGAGAGGGATTATTATACAACACTATTATACGACATTTGATATTTAGGAATAAGTTATGACAAAAATTGGTAAATTATGTACACGCGCGAAGATTGAAATTTTACACTAAACTCTTGCTTCGAGTTTGGATTTCAGTAGAGTCAGATATCAAAGTGTGTCGAAACACGTGAAAACGAGTAGAGAATCAGGCTTTAAAGTTAAAATGTGCAAGCATTGTGGTTTAAACGAAGCAAAAGTTTAAATGCATGAAGCAAACAATTGTTGAATGTCGCAATCTCAAGAAAGTTTTTGATAGACTTTGTCCAACGTCTTTTCGATGGCATTATTTCATGCAGTGTTCTTTATTTGCCCTTAAAGTTTCATGGTGTTATCACTACCTTTTGCACCTCTCTCTCTCTCTCTCTCTCTCTCTCTCTCTCAAGTTAGAAATCTCTTCTTTTCTAAAATTGAATTTTACGACCTTCTGAAAGGTGAAAAAATTCAAAAATTAAATTTCGTCATTCTTTAATTTTTGGAAGATTCTAAGATTCAGAATAAACGCGACCGGCGTTAACTTTGCACAAGTAATCGAGCGCAAATATTTCTCTCAGAGAAATAAATAAAAATAATCGAGCAACGTATGAAAGCAACATAACATGTACAAAAAATCCCACTATTTATCATTTCAACTGAATCGTTTATTCTGAAAAGTGAATGAGAGAAAGATCTCGTACAGTGAATTTTTGTCCCGATAACGATCGTCTATCGAGACAGTATTGGAAGGCAGTTTCATTGGCTTTCAGAAAGTCTAAACTTTCGCGAATTGTTTATCTGTCAAAATGGTATTGCGGCCAAAGGGAACAGCAGTTTCATAAACAGTTGTTTCCGCGACGTTTACGTGCACGTTCTAAAAGGAAATTCGTGATCATGGTCGACGAAGTTCGAGTAGATCGTCGTTACAATTGGTCTATGGCCGCACCAAGCGAACTGGGTACAGGCATTCAGGTCGTTCAGAGCATTCGAACCGTACTCCGTATTGACATGCATGCTATGTCAGCGATCCTTCGGTTCCGTTCACTGTCGCGTGATCCAAGCATTCGAAATCTCTGAAACATCTTGCAGGAAGAATCGTCCGACGATCGTGTCGGCAAACTTTTAACCGAAACTCTGTATGACGTTGGTATTTGAAAAAAAAAGAGTAAAATTTAAAGAGAAAAAAAAAAAGATGAAAAGAATATCAAAAGAATTTTCAAATCATTTTTTTCCGCTCATTTTTAATGACTAAAAATGAGAAAATTAGGTGATTTTGTGAGAGTTGATAAAATCGAGAATTTGTTTCAGAAACGAAGGGGGAGAGAATTTAGTTAAGTAATTTTTAAAATAATCATCTTCAATATTGAAAGTTTTTGCTGAATCTACACGCTGAATCGTAAATCAAAACGTCAAATGTTACACGAACTTTTCCTCACCTTATAAAAAGTATTTTGTATTAAACTATGGAAACTATATTTGCGTTAGAAATTACATTTCAAATCGCAATTACGAATTGAAACGTTCATGTCTGACATATATATCTTTCTCAGTTCTTTATTAAAACTGCAATTGCAATA
>NIPQ01113234.1:0-14408 GCA_002806875.1 Lepidotrigona ventralis hoosana
GTGTGTGTGTGTGTGTGTGTGTGTGTGTGTGTGTGTGTGTGTGTACACGAATTATACGAAGCACGATCGTGATACGAAATTGATATTCCACCAGAGAAAATCAAAGGCAGCGGTTATCGTAGGAGAAGCAGTAATTTAAAATAATTGTCCATATATCACGTTCTATCGAACGCCTGCAACCGGTATAATGAATAATTACGCCTGGCCCCTTGAGCATTATCCTACGTTCCAGCATTTATGCATTAATGCGCGATAATAGTTACAAATGGCCGGGAGCAGTGACGAAACAGATCCGCGTTCTATCTCTTAATGCCGTAAACGTCGCGCGATCGTTACGTAATTACCGGCGGCAATCTTTAACAGCGGCGTCGAGCTTCCTCCGAGAGGGGGAAAAAAGGAAAACGGAGGAAAGGAGGAGGAGAAATTTGAGAAAAAAGGAAAGAAGAGAAAAAAAAAAAGTAACTCGACATCCTCGACTGTCGAAGTGTGGCAACCGGAAGAAATTTTAATTAAACTCACCTAATTACGAAAGAGCTATTTCAACTGCAACCGTTTTCCTTCCGTCCGATGCGCGGTTGTTTCCCTTTATTTGTCACTCGTCTCTTTCCTTCGTGTCTTCCCCAGTCCGATTGAACGAACACTAATTATAGTGCACTTGCGTCCGAGTTCAATGGGACGAAATATCGTCGTCATTACGCTTCCCTGTTGGTAAAAAAAACACGACGCACAGTGGACCGAAACCAACTAGCAACGGAGTCTTTTCACACTCGTCGATGAATCTCCCGAACAGTTCCCGCGAATCCCGAAATATTACTGAAAACGCGCCGGGTACCCTGAAATTTGCGAGAAATCGTCAATCGAGTCAAGTCTCTATCGGGCGGAGGAAAACATCGAGAAGAATGTTCGGTTTGAGTGACCCGACTCGAATCGAGTACTTCGTTTCTTTCAGATAGATAGTCCGACTCGGACTTCAAATTTTCCGATCCTTTCGAATTTTCCGAAAAACTCGACTTTTTCGAGAGAGTTGATTCGATTTGGGTAGCTCGATCCTTTCGAATAGTCCAGTTCGAGATGGATCCGTCTGAAACTGAGTTTGCCAACTCGATTCAACCCGTATGTACGTTTCAGTATTCAAATTATAAAATATTATTATTACAAACGCACGGGAATATTGGCAACGTAAGATATACATTCAGCATCTCACAATTATTCGAATTTACTAATCTTCGAATCAATCGGACGCATCTGTGTGTACATTCGCGAATATTTCCAAATAAGTCTCTGCCTTCAGTAAATCAATAAATCGAAACATTCAGGAGAAACGTACATAAAAAAAAGAAATGTACGAATATAAAATTGAAATTGCGTGCGATGACATTCCAGGATACTTACGAAAACATCGTCAATGACTCGAACGAACGTACGCCGGAAAAATTCTATTTATTTTGATTCGAGAAGGAAGCGTACTATATATAAGCCTCGTACGTAATATTTTACAATTCGCCGTGGAATGGATCTACACACGAATCCTGAAATCTGAAGTCGCACAGACGTACAGGCGGGATGTGTATCGTCGTTGGAGAGTGTCCGGTAGACAAGAACGGTTGCACGTATGTGACAAATTCGGGGACAAAGGCGAGGAGGCGGGGTAAAACGCGCCCTGGAAAAGAGTGGATGGTTTTCCTAGAGTATCCTCGTGGTCAAAGACGGAAAAGATAGAAAGACCGCGGCGCAATGGCCGTTGACCAGAGCAAAGGAAGAATGACCAGGGGATGGGGAGAGGAACGAGAGAAATGGCGATGGAGAGATTATTTGCCATGGTGGACAAACGAATCCTTGACATATTCCATTGTCAACATTCTGTTGGCCCAACTCCGTTGCTTTCCACAACTCGATATGAATCAAAGAACAATATTGGATCGGATACGAAATTTGTTAGGGATTCGTCTCTGTGCCGTGGACGACGCGTGGATTCTCAACGAGCAGATACGATTTTTCACGTATCGACGGATTCGACGAAAAGCGTAAAAACTTCGTCGACTATTTATCTGGTCTTGGCCGCGGGGAAGAACGTCACAGAGGTTGACGAAAGGTTTGCACTTGGATTTCCATTGTACAAGACAATTCAAGGAATGTGGCTTGGGAAGGAAATTATATATTTTTCACCATCGAATATTGTCAAATCTAAATAAAACTTTGGAACTTCAAATTTTCCAAAAAATATTCGAACATTTATCCACAAACAAGTTCAAGTTCTTCACAGTAATATAAATTCGTCAATCTGTATAAAACGTCACAAGATTTCTCGCACGACAAGCGTGCGTAACAAGCATAAAAATTTCACCGCGATAAGGAATACTCAAATGTCGAGTAGAAACGAATTTTTCTGAAAAAAAAAAATAAAAATAAAAATAAAAAGAGAAAAGGAGAGACACTTCCATGACACGGAGAGACTACAGAGAGCAATCTCCCTCCGGTTCTATCTGGCGTAATTCTAGATAGCGAATGGAAGGGGAGGAAGAGCGAACAAAAAATAAGTGGAACGAAGAGTTCTTTTTCTTTTTTTTTTTTTTTTTTTTTTTTTNTTACGGGAAACCGTGTCTGGGCATCGTTGTAAAGTAGCGGTGCATTAGAAATGATGGCACGATTATCTGTCCTCGTATCCCACGAGAGGCTAGAGGTTTGCGAAGTGACGGTAAGAGGGTGGGGTCGGTGGTAAATGGCCAGGGTCATTGGGGAATATCGTAGTTACGCATTAGAGCGACGCAGGCACAACTGCTCTCTGATAGGTTAACGATATTACCTGGTTAACGACGAAACTCTGCGTTACCAGACAGTCTGCGATGCTCTCCTTGCCAAAAGGCGCAAGATTATTTGCTTCCTGGTGAAACCGCTTCTCCTATTACAACCCTCTCCTCGTTCCGACAACTGGCTACGCGTCTGTCGTAATATTTAACAAATAAAACGAGTTTCTATAGATGACTCAATTTTTGACGACTTAATTTACTGTCAAGCTACATAGAAGTTGCTCGTAACGTTGATTTTAACAACAGATCGCTTCGAAGAATTCTACTGGATTACAAATTGCGAAATTCACCCTGTGTCAATTGTCGTTAAAAGCATCATCACGGAAGAAGAGGCACGCACTTTGTCCCGGTAGAAGGAGTTGGTAATCGTCGTTTACGCGATAAAATAATTCCCGTTGCCGCCGCGATCCTATCTGCCGCCAATAAATACGCGAATTTACATTCAGCGAAACGAATTGCTCGGACTGACCCGGGGCTGTTCCCTTTTCCAAGCGTGAAAATCGCTTATCGGCCCGGGCGAGGCGAGGCGTACGCGCCCAGGCTGTGCCCGGGCTGAACAAATTTCCGCGGCAATTTTCGAGAAAAACGCTTTGACAACGCGTAGGGCGGCCAATCCGTTTAACATCCACTTTGCCGCGACGCGTCACAACATCACCCCTACCGTGATGACAAATCCGTTTCTCGCGTCAAACCTGTTTGTCTTGCACCGCGTTCTGTCTTTGTTCTTCGTTTACAGGACGCCACAGGAGTAAAACGAGAAGGAAGCACTCCTTTTTCTCGTCCTTGCGGGATTATAATCAACTTACGACAGAGGTTCTTTTAAAATCGGTATATCCGTGTCCTCGAAAACTCTAACTCTTTTACTGGTCGAATTATGATGGCAGATCATGGATATTTTCGCAAAATTCCACACACGAACAGTAAAAAATACGTAAAAATTTTGTATCTTTGAGAATTTGAGATTTAGCAACAGAAGCTGAAATTCCGTACTTTTGGCCTTTCGATGGTCAATTTTCGGCAATTTTGGAACATTAAACATTAAACACAGGTATGTGCTCGAAGAAAACAATCCAATAAACGTTTATTCTCTTAATTTCTCGATGAAGTCCTGCGCGCTGCGCATCAATTAAATAATGTTGTTTACGGGGAGAACAGGGATATGTCGTTAAAAATTTTTTCAATCTCGTCTACAATATTTCTGACAACCGCAGAAATGTGTCGCGGTATTACGTCGTTTAATGAAATTTTCCGAGAGCAAGTAGGAAATATGCTATCGGAAGGCCAACGCTTGATGGATTATAAAATCACGGTTGACAGTGGTAATTTGCCAAGGATGATGAAACATGGAATTCGATGCACCAGCCTCATAATCGTCCGACTGATAATAACAATCAATCAGGAAGTTGATGGATGATAAATATGAATGAGAATTTTGTCGGCACAGAAAATACGACGTGGAAATACAGATGTCGTTGCCGCGGAATATGAATAATCATTCATTAAATTTTCTGGAAAAAACATCGAACAAAACGTTGGTGAGTTTTCTTTGCTAAAGGAACTTGGCGAAACTTCTGTTCCATCGAGAATATATTATTTGCTGCATAAATTATTTTCTACGAAACTGCAGCAGCTGCAAATTTTGAGCACCGAAATTACAATAGCCATTTATCCCCCCCCCCCTTCTAAAAAAAAAGAAAAATGAAACAAACTGTAGATACTACAGGATACTTTCACTTTAAAAAAAGTCAACTTTCATCTTTCGTATCGTTGTTCGCAGCAACGAACAACCTAATTCGGCATCTTTCGTTAAATCATTCCACATCTATAACGTCAAACGCAGCCAGCTATTTCAATAACAGAGCCCCGGTGAGCCATCAAAGGATCTCAAACGCCGTCCGCCATGAAGTGAAACGACAGAAAGCTGTGATCAACCGTTGGTACTCGATTCTTCGCAATGATCAGGACGGTCAACGTATGATCCCCTGGCCATGGGGATCGATATAATCCCTAATTATAGGCGCGATTAATACGCATGTGATTCGCAGTTAAACCACGATGTGACGACACCTTGTTCAAGTCCGGATTTCATCGAATCCGTGGCGAATCGTGTCGAGCCAGACCGTTGATTAGCCATTAGCGAGCAGGGATATCGACACGGGGTTACGCCGAGTCGTTACGCGCGAGATTTTGCCGGTCGATCGGCGAAACTGAAACGCGAAAATGTTGCAGCTGCACGCGCGCCGGCTGTCTCCGCGCGATTGTTAATCGAGGCAAATATTTAATCAACGCAGGTGAACGCAGACAAAGCTTGGTTAGTCGTTGGAGACGGCGAACGTCGAGCAATTTCCGAGGCTCGGGACCCGGAGATCGGAGTATATATACGCAGTGAACTGACAACGCCAACGTTGGAAAACGCAGTATGGTGAATGCGGCCGTTTAGATATTATTTAGCAGTAAATCGCGGAACAGAGCGCCGGGTGGGGCTGTAACGCTGACGCGGCAACACGCTAAAGGCGGAACCGAGCCTCCGCCGAAATCAAATACCACCCGGGTTTTACCAACCCTCGAAACCTATTCATCCTGTCTTTCGTTATTTTCTCTTCCTCGTCTCGATCGACCCTCCGATCTTGGCAGTTTGCTCTTTGATAAATATCCGCGGCTGGAAATATTCCGAGAATTTTTATACGAATATCAAATATTTTGGAATTTTATTATGGTGCACGATGAGATTCATACATTTGTGAAAGGATTAGATTTAAAAATGTTCGAATACTTTCGTATTACGTGCCCGTATATGTCTGTCCGTTCGGACTGAAGCTGGCGAACATCAAGCGACAGCCTCGTGACGTGGTATTGATAAATTGTTGAACGACGCTACTTCCATACCGATTGTCATCCCAATATCTTGGCTTCTATCTCTCTGATGGACAAGATTGCAACGACCGAGTGCCATTCGGGTATTGGTATCAGAGAGAATACGAACGCCGGATGACGAATTCGTTCTTCGACATCCTTGAAACGCGGTGTGAAATTACGAAGGAGACATATCATCGAAAATAAATCAGCCAAAACAGTCGGTCACCGATTGCTCCTCTAGAACCGCTTCTGCAAGTTTGATCGAGCTGTAAATATCGCAACAACAAATTGAAGATAAAAAGTATTTTACTTGCGAGGAAAACGTAGCCAAGTGTCAATCACTGATTTTGATTTGAAATTTGGCATAAACGTAGTTTGCGAAAAAAAATATTTGACACGTATTTTCTTTTTAATCGACAATCATCGATGTTGAAGGGGTGAAAAGTTGTCAAATATCTCGAGAATTACTGGAAGATACGATTTTTGTGTCAATTGATGAAATTAGTAACGACGAATTTCACTATCTCACTTGGTCTGCGTACAAACTAATTAATTAAAAAAAAAAAGATATTTATTCCCTTTGAAAAGAATTTCTGCTTCTGGCCCATCTACCAATAAACAGAGAAGATCATCCCATCTAATTTTGATCACCGCGAATCTCTGATTCGACAACATTCCAAGAAAATAAACACAGAAATTTCGCCAAACGACGTTCGAATCTTCCGGTGTGCAATGCAACATCGGGCGAGAGCGTTGATCCCCGGTAAAAGGAGAAGATGGCCATTATAATGGAAGCAGATTACAGGGGAGGATCGGCGGACGGTCGACCGTTCCACGCGATTCTAATTAGCAATAGCGGCAAGAGGAGATCTGCAAGTGCATCGGGGCGCAGTAATGCCTGCGGGAATTGTTGCCGCACGAAATGCACATCCTCTAGCACTTTGACCGGCCTCTCCGGTGGCGAAATTTCTGCGCTACACGATCGCCGGGCGAAACCTCGTTGGTCGGCGACGGTAAAATCTGTCGAACAGTTTCGGTTCTGAAACTGGCCGAAACGAGAGAGAGAGAGAGAGAGAGAGAGGAGGGGGAGGAAGGAAGGGAGGGGTCGATTCTCTGTTCACGTTGGAACAGTGATTGACACTTTACGAGTCAGGACAAACGGAACGCGGATCGATCTCGGCCACCGCGCTCCAACGAGACATTCGATTAATAACGAAAATAAAAATTCCCCCTTGTATGTCCCGTGACAACAACAATTTCGACCGATCGTTTATCGATGGTAAATGATCTTTCGATACCGCGGTGCCTCGTGAAAGTATTCGCGCAGGTTTTCACGAGCTGGCGTGTGTGAAATTCTATCAATATCGTGATCAACGTAGTTCCAAACTTTTTCGAGTACAACTAGAAAGAATGGAATTTGCTTTATCTAGCAAATATCACAACGATGTTTTATACAATTTTCAAACAGCTACGTGTGTTATTTTTCGTTTTTTTCATTTCCTGCGTACTAACAACACCCGACCATCACAGTGATTACAGTGGGGAAAATTTCTGACAATTCTGAAAATGTCGCGAAGTGGGTATTTGAATGTACACAGAGAAGTTCACACGTGTCTGGGAAATTTCAAATACTTGAAACAGAGAGAAAGAAATATCTCTGTAAAGAAAAATATGTGAAGATTTAAAGTCTCGGGACAAATATGATCAAGCCTGTCTTGAGAAATGTGTCTGCGTAGTTTGTCTCAAGAGAGGAAGAGTGTGAGTGTTAAGATCCTCTCAGACGAAGAAAGTTGACTAGGGAATTTGTCGTCACAATAAACTGAATTAGAACTGGCCGCTGCAATTTATCGTCAGTTGTTTTTCGTACATACGTTTCTCTTACATATAGTATTGCGAGAAATAATCTTGGAAGTTTTCGCATTAATATATTCTTTTCTTATCAGTGTTGATACTCGCGTAAGTTAAAGGAGACTGGTATCAAACATTGAATAAAAACACAGAGGGAGAGAGAGAAAGAAACACACGTGCCAGGGATAGTTCTTCAACACAGTAGTTATTAAATTATCTTACGGTTGTACTTTTACGACTTGTTCCAACATATCTAATTATAATTTAATCTCAGTGTTGAAACTTTCCACTCTTGCCAAGAAACTCTGTGCTACTGTGTACTACAACAATTTCTACAATATTTCTATACTTCTACAGTTAGATTAAATTCTACCAAACAGACAATGAACTTATCCTCCCTCATGTATCGCGATATTTTCTTTAAGAAACGGAAGCAATGAAACGCAGTTGCGCGAAGATTGGAAAGGAAATTCGTAGAAGTACGACAGAAGAAATTGAAATTGGAAGACGAATCGACGGAACAGGGTGGCGCCTTTCAGAGAGGAGTGAAAATAAACCGGAAGACAGTACGATTGTGACCGCATTCCGATGTGACGCAGCAGCCGCGGCAGACTAGGATACGAGACAGCCGGAGACACGGTTCCAGGAATAGTTACCACGTATGCCACGTGCTTGCATATTCACCAGCCTTCCCATAAGGGAATTCTTGTCACTCGAGAGAAGAAATTCCGCAACACGTCGATCGATTATCGAATCGAACCCACCAGCCACGTGCTCTTTACCACGCGAATGATAACTATCTATTTACAGAGCAACAAGAATTCTCGATACAAGAAAGATTCTTGGCAAACCGGAAACAGGAGAATGAAACTCGAGAGGCTGAACTTTGAGAGGGGAGTGTCTCGAATGCCACGAATTCGATAAATCAGAGAATTTGAACAATGTTAACCAGACAAAGTGATGGAACTTGGGGGAGGAATTTTCCAAAAAAGTATTTTAAATTTTCCATTCGAAAGGTTTATAAGCTCAAGATTTATAAGAAATTTAACAAATGCGAGAATTCCGGAGATGTCGTTGGAATTTTCGAAGGAAAGGTTCGAGCTGAGGAGGAAAATTTTCCGAAGGCGAAACTTCAGCAAATGCGGAAATTCGGACACCGGAGAAGAGGTTCTGAGAAGGAAATTTCTCGAATAAATATTTGAGAAACGCGAGAGAGAAGTCGTAGTCACACCTACGATCCAGCATTCTCGGTTATCCTAATTAGCTAACGCGCCTCTGAGAGTTATCGCAACGTATCGGACGACGATACGTTGTTAAAATTCTACTGCATCTACATAGAACTCGACGATCCATCTTGGTTCCAGAGAATCTATACGTCAAAAATTTCGCTGCCGATTAATGCTGATTTTCGCTCGGTGTGTTTCAAAAGAGGCAACTTTTGCTCGAGTAAAAAATGAAAATGCAGATATTGTTGCAAGAATCACGAAAAAATTATTCAGTTTGCAAATTCTACGATAAATTCTAGAAAAACGCGAATCAGTCACTTTATTCAGAGGCTCTTCTCGACCCGATGTATTTTTCGTTCCCCTTTCGTTACGTCACTGAAACGTCGATGAAAAATCGCGTACAATCGAGGACGAGTTGGAACGAACGAACGACGGAAAATGAAACGCGTGACGGGAATTAGAAGCGGGGAATTGTTTACGAAGAAAAATTTCCTGTCGAATATCTCGGTCATCCTAATTAGCGAGTGCAGAGGAACTGCAGCTGCGCCATCGGGAATTGTTACTCAGGCTAGATACATACAGGCGCCTGCATCGGTCTTCCCCAGCTGCATTCGGCCGTTGTTGTACAATCAAGTAAGTTTCGCTGACGCATTGGTGGAGAACTTACGAACCGAGGGGTCTCCCACTCAGAAACTTTTCACTCGAATTTATTTATTTATTCTCTTTTTCTTTACCGAAAGACAGTTTAACTGACTGCCGCGGTAAATTTCAAGAAAATAATTGCTGCCGTAATTTATATTTATAGAGTTCACGGACGTTGAGGGAAAAAGACAATTGGATACAAGTGAAACAAGTCCTACGACACGAATCGTAAGATACTGAATTTTGTTATTATATTGTATAATAATTTGTTGAATTAATTAATCATCGTGTTTGTGTGTGTTTGAACTGTACTAAAGTTTTCGCGAACGGGCAATTTCAACATGACACATCGTAAAAAAGCGAACAATTGCACGTGCAGAATTTCTAGAAAAAAAAAGGAGGAACCGCTTGAAAACATCTAATTCGCATGATATTGACAAAGGAATAGATTCCAGGAAGCAAGCAATATTTTTGTAATTTTTTATATCTCCTGAAATGCCACTTTAATAGTATTCTTTTGACGGAGCATCGAATTAGTTTGGATTGTGACATATTTGTTGAAACGTATGTTTATTTAAATAAAATCAATATGAATTTTAGAACCGATGGATGCTACGTGGAACGCTGTTCATATCGAACATATTTGATTTAATCAACGTTTAATAAAATTGAATTTTTCACATTCGATTGAAGTATGTACGTATAAGCAATAAAACAGTATTGCCAACATTTAATAATAATAAAATGGCAACATTGAAGAAAGGAGGAGAAAAATTTCTAAAATTCCACACTGACTGAATTTCAACTATTTTGATAGTTCTCGTATCACTGATTGATCATGAATAATCAAAACTCTCTCGGGGAAGGAAATATATGTCTGTGAATCTATCATTAGTGAACCAAAAAATTTATTCACGAAACGATCAAAGTTTTCCAAAGAGAGGCTTGTTTCAAGGACAATGAGAGGCCAAGTGACGAGACAAACAGCTGGGAACAGCATCGAACAGGAGCCTGTTCTGGCTTATTTTCGTCGCGACTCAATAAGCCAGAATCAGAGGGATTGCGCGTGGCGAGCGTTGGCTCGCGCCAGACGTATCAATAGCTTTCAACGAACATTACCACCGCTTTCCACTTCGCGTGAATCGCGTCGCAGCTCGCGAGCATTAGCCAGGCGTTTCAAGCTTTGGCTCGTCCCGATTCCGAGTAATTGTAAGAGCAGTGGGAGAGCAGCGGCGCGGCTGAACCGTGGAAACGCCTGTAAAATCCCCGGCTAAATTCGGCCGGATGATTAATAACCAAGTCGACTTTCTCGGGTCCATTACCATGAGAGGGGATCTTTCGCCATTCACGCGACGCCGGCCAATTCTATTTTGTCCCGGCCCGGCCCGACGTCGCTTTTCACCGGCCGGTGCATCAGAGCAGCGACCAGAGACACGCTAATTACGATGACCGGAAAACTCGAAAATGCATCGAGACGGAAACGCAATCTGGAACAGGGATGATTACACGGCGCGGAGCTCCGTTCTTTCGCGATCGCTTCGATGGTCACCCGTGGCTTTCATGCTGTGACGTCTCTAGACGTTCATTCACCGGTGCTCGTGGCTCGCGCGTCCTATCTCGCTCTATCATGCAAATTGGAGCAGAAAAATAATCATTCAATGAAGCTAAGTAAATTCTGCGTGAGTACGAGATGGACGATATTTGGTGAAAAAAAAAAAAAATTATATACACGTGTACGCGCGTTACGTAGATTATCGACACTACTACCAGTGTCGATAATCTACGAAAAATTATATTCATCAACGTGTCCGAGACATATTTTCCAATTGTTCGTTGCCCTTAAACTTTCCTACGTCCATTACACACATCTTATAATATCACATCCGCATCTTATAAACGTCCCCATTGAATTATATTATTTCATTAATTACATCATTAGGAAAAATACAAAGTGACGTTTGAAGTTGAAGTAGAATTGAATCTTCTTCTCTTGCAAGTAAACGAAATTCGAAAACGTTAGTTACGGACAGCTGAATGGCAATCTCCCGTTTTAAAACAGAGATACGCGTAATAAAGGATATTCACCAGCAGTTCTGTTCGCTCGCGATCCCGAAATGATCTATCACAGAAACTTTTACGTTTTCAATGGCGTTTAACACCGGTTACCGGGGTCCAGGCTTGTTTTATTGCAGAAATTCCACGAGTCTCCTCGCAGGAGACATGCCATCTAACCTCCTATAGTCCGAGGACATCTCGCGGAATCTCATAAATCCTAGACATTCTTTGCGTGCACGCGCGCATGCTCGCCAAGGCCATCGGCCTCGCAATTGAATTACAATACCAATCTTTTATAAGAAGCTTGGCACGCGGCTCTCCCCCTAATATGATATAATCGCGGTCGTTAGACTGGCTCTATGCAGAATTTCCAGACTCTAGGCAAAATATTCTACCATTAATTACAGTCTTTCTACCATCGTGTCACGTTTGACGATGATCACCATAAGAAGCAGAAAATGTGGACGAAGCATCGACGAAATGTCCATCTTCCTCTTCGAAAATATGCTGAAATATTCGACGAGGGGAAAGTCTAATAAAGAAACACGCTGTCTATCGCTCTGATAATTATCATATTTCTCTCTGAGGCGAAAGTAATTTTCCATCTTTCTGAACAACGGACAACGGTTGAAAATAAAACGACAGATCGCAAAACAATACGGATGTTCCCGGATGTAGGCAGCAGCTCGGTGCAGCGAACTCGGCTGGTTATTTGTATCGCGCGGATATATCGAAGAAGAAGAGGACGCACGACACGCGTAACAGCTTGACAAAGCTCGATAGAAACGGATCGAGATTCGCTTGTGCCCAACGAATCGTAAAGAAGTCGCGGAACCAAGATAATGCTCACCGGGAGTAATTGCGCCGCGACAAAGATTATAGAAGTCCGTGCACGTCGGTGCCATTATATTAATGGGCTGGCCGTTCCTCTGTAACGTTCATTTATAAAAGATATATACGCTCCGCCGTGAGACGATCTTTTCTTGAACCAAGAGCGGGGATACGTGTCACCTTTATCACCGTCGTTTTCAAATAATATTCACGTAACGGGCGCTATTAAACGATCGAAAATGCCGTTCACGATCGAACGTATCGTTTCATTCTACAGGGTGGGCCGAAAGTTCCTTCCCACCTATTTCTTTCAAAATATAGAAAAAAGAAAAACTGACTTTATTAATCTCGAATTAAATTTAAATTCAAGCATGATTCTTTCATTACGTTTTGAAAATCTGTAAGAAAAGTTTGAAAAATTTATTTTAGTAGGAAGTGATTTTTGGCCCACCCTATATAATAGAAAATATATATATTTCAATATATATTTCAATCAACAAGACTATAGTTGGGATAAATAATTATGATTGTACTTGACTGTCGAGTTTTCAATTCTTCGAGTTAAGAACTGCTTAGGATTTATATTCAATGTTGATTCAATTAGGAAAGGAGATTTGAATCTCGTCTGACCAATAACGGAATTATCCCCTGCATCTTGCTCGAGAATCTCGAACACGAATATCTAACGCTGATGCGAGTATCTGTTTAGGAAGATCACAATCACGTCTGACTAATAACGGAATGATCTATCGTTGGACCACGAAATATTGTAACCTAACTACAAATACAAATTTAATGCCCGATATTAACATTTAGTATTAGTTTAAAGTTAATTCTGACGCCGAATGGTAGTGATGCACGCACGAAACTTCATTCACTGCATCCTCTCAAATTCAAATTGAAAGCATAAATTGAATATCTGCTATGAACAGCCAACGCCTGATTTAAATAGAAACTAGGTAGATCAATAAAGAATTATCTACTGCGAAATATCTGTACCTCGCTGATAAGTCTTTGGACAAACACTAGATTCCACACTTGGCTAAAGCTATATGTTTCGTGCAACAAAGGACGTGAATAATAAAATACACATCTGTGACAGACCTAGCTGTTAAATTAAAAAAGGCAACTTTCACTGAAATCGAGTCATTAATGCAAAAATAATTTATCCTACGTATACCTGTTAACCTTTTAGGCGCCACTATAGTGGCTTTCGCGGATGTTAACTTTCTGAACGACGCGCCATTATAGTGGCTCGCTCTAATAGCTCACTCGCTCACCGTTTGAATCAAATGATCGTTTTCATATGTTTTGTTTCACACTTTTTTTGCCTTCACATCGATTTATAACAGTGTTAACAATATACAGGCAGAATACACAGTCTTTGTTCTTGACACGCCAGGTATGAGCTGTTGCTTTTCATTTAAATAAATATACCATTTGCTCTTAATATACCAGATGCTCTTTTTAAAGTATGTGTATCATATCTTTAAGAAAAATTATAATTTAATCATCAAAAACTTCATTCCAATGTACTCGCCGTACAGAGAAACCCGCCCGCGCAAAATTCAGCCGTGCCTAGGAGGTTAGAAGACTGCACTTAAAAAATAAATAAAACACATTTATATTTCGTATATATAAAATCGATATCTGTTTGTTAAACAGCGAAAGTCCATATTCTAAAGTCGCTTGTTTGAATTGACAAGTATGAAAAACAAAAACAAAAAAAAAGAAAGAAGAAACTCGAGCGACAATGTAATATAAAACCTGAAGTTCGTGCCAACGTATCAAGCATCTATCGAGAATTACTACGCCCGAAAGGAAGAAGCCGCGTGGAAGAAACGTGAAATTCCCCGAGGGATTGCGAGAGCGCGAGGGCCGTTCCTGGCGATTTACCGATAATCAGGAACGACGTCGAGAATCCTTTGAATGGACGCGTAATCCAGCGGCCCTTGTCGCCATCTCCTACACACGAGAACGTGGTCAGGATCGGTGAACAATGATTGCGGCAAGCCGAGCGGCGATGCTTCCAAAGTTTCAACAACGCTAGCGGACGATCTCACGAAGTCGAAGTCGCGGCCAAAGTTTCGTGCTTCCGTCGTTCTCGCCGTTCCTGGGGGGCAGGGTTGGGGGGGGGGGGGGC